>JAEPRB010000223.1:0-65498 GCA_016758965.1 Circinella minor
TATGGTATTATATATATTGTAAGTATTTTTTCTATATTTATTTCTACGCGTTTCTTTATATAACATTCACTTGACTATTTTTTTTTCTTTTTTACTAATTGACTTTTCTACATCTCTTTTTGCCGGTAATAAATGTTTGTTATTTGGTTTTTATCATCGTGATATACCCTTCATACCCATTTGATCAATAACCATTGGAAAGAGTGTCAGTGTTACTATGATAATATATACTTAACTCGTCCATAAATGGTGTTTGTAATACTATTATTTGCTATTATGAAAATTTGATATAAATTCAATAAATATCAAGTTAGGTTATATCTATTATCAAAACCGTTCTATATAAAAAAAAACGTTTCTTTAAAAAAAAGGTGATATATAAAGCAAGGATCACAACCATCAACATATACTGTTAATAATGCTAGAACTATATCTCTTTTATAGTAAAATAACTGGTTGAAAAAGTTTACAGACAATATAATAACCTGATTTATCAAAAAGTAAAGCGGCGTTTTCATGTGAATCTGAATATATATATATAAATATATAATATATAACTCGATTCAAATAAAAGGTTTCACATACGTACCATGTACGCACATTTATCCTAAACGACCAAACTTGCATAGAAGTCTGTTTCTGGTGTAATAATTGGAGTTGTCAAAAAAAAAAAACCAATAGTGAAGTGATCGACGTATAAATTCCCACGGCAACCGTGGGTATGGGTAGTACTTTCCATAAATAAATAAAAAGCTTTCGTTGTTAATAGCAACATCAATAATAGTAGTTACCACGGTTGATTGATGAATGTTTTTGATAAAGTAAGTACAGATGCAGTTTAAAATTTCATTGGTCATTGGTTTTACCTTTAAGCGATAATATAAAGAAATTTTGTTTCATATTTATTACTACTATACTGTACATGCCTATTTAGCATTATAGTTCACTGATGGATGATATAAAATGGTAATTTGTCATATAAAGGGAGTGATAATAAACATATAAGTAATTTTTAATATCATGTCACATTGTAATGTTTATTAACAGGATTAATTGATACACTACAAGATTCGTGGTTATCAAAGTGCAACAGAAAAAATATATAACACTCGGGGGACCAATTCCATATATATATATTACTCTCTCTTTTTTTTATTTCACTTTTTTACCCTATTCCCCCCTCTTTTCTTTTTTCGCAAAAAAATAAAAATAAAATATGTACACAGGTAATAAAAGCACAACCACAGACACAACAACTCCACCAACATCACGATCTACTGATCATCATCAACATCATAATCATGGACCATTATCAAATCATTCCTATGCCATTCATTATGGACCAAGTCCAACTCAACACATGTCACCAGCATTATCAGAAGCAAGGAGACCAGGTGATGTCATTCATAAAACAACTTTTAACCGCATCAGTTCTTATCATGATCGAAAAACAACAACAAAACAAGTAACAACAAAACTAAAAAATTTGTTTGTTAATAATCGAGAACGTGAAGAACTTATGACAGCTTGTTCAAAAGGTGATGTTGATAGAGGTAAGCCCGTTTTTTTTTTTTTTTTAACAATTATTTAGTTTTTGTTAGTTTGTATTGAATATATATATATATATATAAAGTTATTTTATTATCATTATTATGAAATAAGAGGGGAAAGTGAGAATTTGGGTGGGAAAGTACAAATGGGATAATCATCATAATAAATTATGAGGGACGTTGGGAGGGAATTGTATACTTTTTATTGGTATTATGACAAGGTAGATTATATATATTTATTAATAATAAATGCGTACTCCACTATAACAATAAAATTTATATTTTAGTGAGCCATTTGCTTGCTCATACCAAACCTAATGTTAATCCTGATATGGTGCGTGACTCAAAACTCCGAACTCCTTTGCTTGTTGCTTGTGCAGCAGGAAAAGCAGATGTAGTTCGTGTATTAATACGATGGGGAGCTGATGTAAACAATCCAGTGGGTGATGTTATTGGTAATAAACCACTTGATTTAGCTGTGATTTCTAATAATTTTGATACCGTATTGGCATTACTGGAAGCAGGTAAGATAAAATGATGATATAATGTCTACCATCTCTGTGTGTTTGTGTGTCCGTGTACGTGATTGTAATACAAAGTTAGATTACATAATTCAAACCTAATACTCTTTTTTTTTTCCCAAAATCCAGGTGCTCATGTGACACAACCTTCTTTTTCATCAGCAAAGCCGACTGTGATGAAGATGGATGATGATGGTGATGATGATGCTAATGATGATGGTTTACCAGCACCCATACAACAACGTGCTAATACCAGATCACCACTTAGTTTAGCACAATCGCGTCTTGATTTACTTATCACACAACGACAACAAAAAAATAAAGATCATAATGAAACAAGACAACGTGAAGTTTGTATGGATCAAATTGTACAGGTAAAACAGAATTAATCATAGATGTTATGATTATCTATGTATATAAAATAGAAGTATATTTATTTCTAATATGTTTATTTATTATATACAGATAATTAAATTACTTAGATACTTTTCAACACCCAAAGAACATTCAAGTCATACAAATGAAAACGTGACGCGTGAACTAGATGAACTTGCATCAAAACTATCTTCTATTGGATTACAAGAAGGAGCATCTCAAGATAACAATAATAACGATGATGATCTTGAAATCATGACAAGTTTAAAAGATGTCATTTCCAAATTACATATTTAGTTTTCCCCTTCCTTCTTTTCCTTTTTTCTTCATTCATTTCCCATAATTGTTCTTCTCGTTTATTTTTCTTGTAATATGGCTAAAATGTCATGACTAGCATGTTTTATCGATACCTTGCCATTGTTTTCCAAATATGCACTCAGATTTGCATAATCATCCTCTGTAACAAACATGAACGTTGATCCTGACCATAACGATAATCGGAATTCTGGGGATGTGGCACATAATTCTTTTAGAATATTCGTCGCCTCCTAGAAATATATATATATATATACAATATGCACATCATTTCATTACATTGCACAGTGAAGAAGTTTGTTAATGGTTTTTTTTTCTTTTTCATTTATTTCATACAAAAAAATTACTAACCTCTTGTGAAAATCCTGAATTTTTTGCTAATGTTTCCATAGTACATAATTTAAGTCGCTGTATAATATAAATAATACTTTATATTATTAATGAATGCTTTGTTAAATAGATACCAAATAGTAAAATAAAATAAAAGAATACTGCTTATTACCTTTACTGTATCTGCAATACGTCCACTATATTTATCAAATCTACTACGTTTCTTTTTAGCTTCTTTTTCTTCTGCTTTTTCTCGTTTCACTCGTTCTTTTTCTTCTTGTTTAGCTTTCTTCTCCTTTACTTTTCTACGACGTTCACTCTATCGATCCACATTTCCATATTAATAACAGAAAAACAATACTCTTTTTTTTTCTTTCTCTTAAAACCCTCATGAAAATAATTTACCTCATCAGCCCTTCGAATTGCTTCTTCATCCTTTTTTCGTCTAAACTCTTCTTCTAATACTTCATCTTGAGCCCTTCGTAAATCTCGTTGGTGATTCATATACTATACATACATAGAACATATAAGACCTTCAATTTGTAAAATAAATCCTATCCCATCATCGATATTATTCATGTAGTTAATCTTTTCTTACTTCATGATATTGTCGCATTTGTTCTTTTCTTTTTAGTTTTTCTCCTTTCTTTTTTCCAATTTTTTTAACGTGTACAGCTGTAGAAGAGCCTTCTCCATTATTATCGTCCTCTTCCACTGTTCTCGCTGCTTCTTCAACATAATTCTCCAATAGTTCTGAATCACTGTCATTATCACCAAGTGCTTGTTGTAACGATGTAATGTTCCCAGCTTTTTTTTTTTTTTTTTTTTTTTTTTTTTTTTTTTTTTTTTTTTTTAGAAAATAACAACAAAAAAAAAAAAAAAAAGAATGTAGTATTGTTAGAATGCATAAGTTCGAATATTTAGTCCAGATTTATTGTTACGCAGCCAAGTTGTATTTTACCTCCAGAATCAGATTGAAGGCTTTCACGTATCTCTAATAATAGTAAAATTCCCAATATACAAAGGGCAATGGGTATCATAATAACCAATACATCAATATTGTTAACCATTTTTGCTATTTATAATAATAATAAAAAAATGAGAGGTGAGAGGGAATGAGAAAGATTCACACAGAAACAGGTGAATTTACTGGTGTATAAAATAAATCTAAAGAAAGTAGGTGGTACAATCATCTCCAGCACATGGAGACCACGAATTTTTTTTTTTCTGTAACCTCTCTTTAGATTCATTCTGCATTCCTTTTTATTTTCTTTTCAACTTGTCATCATGGATTACGAAGAAATTAGTAAACATAACAAACGAAATGATCTTTATGTAGTTGTTCATAACAAAGTTTATGATATTACAGCTTTTTTGAATGAGGTAAAATATTTCTCTCTCCTTCTCTCTCTCTCACACACTCTCTTTTTTCTAATATTATCATATTATTCCTAAAGTATCCTTTTGTGTTGTTGTTGACCTGATATACATATTTATAGCACCCTGGAGGTGAAGACGTATTAATGGATGAAGGAGGTAGAGATGCTACCGAAGCATTTGAAGATATTGGACATTCAGATGATGCTAGAGAATTACTTGAAAAATATTATGTTGGTGATTTAGATCCAAAAGTAAATATCATAACATTTATTGTCAAAAAAGAAATGATAGATATTATATTAACTAATAATGATAATTATTAGTGTGTTCGAGAAACTATCAAGAAACCAATACCTGCTGCCAAACCAATTTCATCAAAAGATGGTAAAGCAAGCACAAACACGAGGTAAATTTATATTCTTCTTTTTTTTTTTTGTATGGCGTGATTTAATAATGTTATTTTCTTTTAGTACAATCACCGGTTTGGTTCTTCCTGTATTGGTATTGATTGTATCAATTGTTTGTGTCAAATATATCTATACCTAAAAAAAACAATAATCTTTTTACTATTTGCACATAAAAATTACTTTTTAAAACGATCATGAGAAATGAAATGTTTTATTTTTATTTTTTATTGAGATATATAACTTTCTTTAATATAAATTATGAATATGAAGTGTGAGTGTGATATGAAGTTAATAAAAATAAATTATTCTATGTATGCACTGATGATTCATATATAAATAAAAGAAGACAGTGAATTTAGGGAAAGCAGAAAAATGAGATTTACATTATCTAACAAATTGAATAGATATGCGGCTACCGCAGCAGATTAGTATTTTTGCTCTACTTATATAAAAGCATTATCAGAATTAAGAGTATGATAATATCTTACCGATTTTATTTCACATCTTTTTTTAGTCCCCACATTGACCGTAACGATGTTCTGTGTCTTCAATATTGCCAAAAGCATTTAGATCTTTCGCTTGACAACATCCCAAGAAATTGTTTTGAGGTAATGGATCTCGGTTAGGGAATAGGCAGTCGTTGCCACCCTCTCGATATTCTCCAGCTAATCCCTGGCAACAGTATAATGTATTCATAGTGTAGTCATTTTCACACTTGCATTTAGCTTGATCGTCAGCTTGAACTTGATTTGATGAAGCAAAAAGCAACACGCAAGTGACAGCTGCTACTAAAAATCCCGATTTCATCATAATTATTGGTAATTAAAAGAAAATAAAAGAGAAATACAATAACTACAAAAGAAAAGGATAGCATGACTTTTATACTTTTTTTTTTTATTTTACTTTTTGTCTCCTTCTCAACTCAAATAGGTGTATGCACAAAAAAATATCAAGATATACTTTATTGACAGACTTTTTATACTCCCTAAAAATATCTCTGTTACTATATATGCAAGTGTAATGTATCCTGTTATTTGTTTCTTTTTTTATTATTATTCTATCGCTTCTAAGATATGCACGATCCGTAGTTTGAGAAAAAAAATCCAAAGTAGATCTATACAAATACCAAGCGAACAAGTTTAAAAGAGTTCAAAGGTTCTTTGCTGCTTTTTTTTTAATCAGCAACATATATGTCATTGTGCGTTCCTATGTTCGAAAGAGATAGAGAGAGATAGAGAACGAAATCGAAAAGTCTGTTTGAACTCCTATTTTTTTTTTTTTTGTATATCGTTCCTTGGCGCTTTAGTACTCTATTGGTTTGATTAAAAAGGACGATCGTTTTTCAAATTTTACGTTGTGTAAACTTAATTCAAAGTTTTTTTTTCTATGCTATATTGCTGGCATTAACTAACGATATAAGTAAGAGACTTACTTTTTTTTTTCCTCCTCTACTTCATTCCTTTGTTAGCTACGTACTAAATTGATGAGTTGAAGATCTTATTTTGAAAGATGATTGTGTAATAATATCTCACTAATAACAAAGCAACGAATAACACATTTGAGTATTTTTAATTATATATAGTACGTATATATTAGTTTAGGTTCTATAGGTACATTTTGCGTACAGCTTTTCATAGCAACCTTTTTCTCCTTGTATATCTAAAAAATTGGAAGATGGTAAGAAAGTTGGTTTGTTAATTATATAAAATTCGCAATATAAACTCCCAACCACCAACTTATTTTTCTCTATTATTTCATGAATGCTGTAGTATCTTTTATTAGAAGTAGCAAAAGTTGATTTATATGTATTACTACTACTACCTTGTTGTATTAATTATTTTCGAAAATTATAAAATACATCATGTTTTACGTATCTGCTGCAGATGAAGAAAAGAATATTTATGCATCTGACTTTTCACACATCCTCAAGTTCTTGTGTTCATCCATTCACTCTGGATGCTCTGTCTGATTTTATGCTTGCGCTTGATTATTTTCAACTTTGCGGGAATCCTTATATATTAGTACTATTAACAGCGCATGAAAAGAGAAAAGTAATTCGATCGTGAATTATTAGCAATATAGTACCAGTATATGTGTATGTATATAAATGAAGTGAGTAGCGACCATGACGATAAACCTTAATAGCCCCCATTCTTCGCTCGTATTTCTTCATACTTTCGTGGTATATACTTTTACATATCTCCTAGTTTCCTTTCTTTTTAAGTTCTCCTCGCCACCTTCATTACTCCTTCTTCCTTTCCACCAAAAACTCCTTTATCGCTCAGTGAAGTAATAACTGTAACTATAACAGTAAAAGAAAAATTCTCCTCAACTTATTTTCAATCTGTTTGATAACCCCTAATTTTTTACTGATTACGTAGGAAAATAATCATCGTTATATTTGATAATAAATAATAGTAATAATAATAAAGATAAGAATGATAATAAAGGTAATATATATAATAAGAATAGAAAAATAAGAACAATAAGGGTAAACAAGTGCTACAATCGCTACTATCACGCTTACCTGAAAAGTACCAACTAACCGCGAATGTCGCCAGTTTAACAAAACAGAAAATAAGCGCGTCGCGATTTTTTTTTCTTTTTCTTTTTTTTTTTTTTTTTTTCTTTTAGTATTATAAAAATATTTGACATTTTATAAGAATGGCAGCTAATAAATCTCTTAAAAAAACCAATCGATCTACTAATAAAAAGAAAATTACACCTACCACCAAAGTAACCAAGACCACCAAAACCAATAAACTCAATGGAACAAAAAAAAAGGCAGCACCAACTACAAAAACTCCAACAAAACCGACGCCACCCAGTATCTCGGTAACAGACGCGTCCTCACCAGGTAAACCATGACAACAATTCCATAATCGTTGAATGCCGAACGACTCTCCTAATCCATTTTATCATTAACAACTTATATATATATAGAACAAATTCTCCATTCATCTTGGAAGTTTTTATATTGCTATCAATTCCTCTCGTTATTCAGATCATATTTAAAGCTTCCCGCTATTACCATCGGATCACTCGAGAATGCTTTGACGGTTGCTAAACCAACTCCAACTCTTGCACGATCTCAAGGCAGTTTTCTTGCAGAAGAAATTAACAACAGGCTCGTTCTTGATAATACTACAAAAGCAAATCAAATCGATAATACACCACATCAATTACTTGAACAAACATTTACCGTTTTATTAAAACATATCCAGAGTCGACAAACAAAGTAAATATTTTATTGTGTGGATTTTTCTGCCTATTTTTGTTCCTAATAAGAAAGATGGATTTTTACAATAATAATTAACACGAATTTGGATTATAAATAGTACTTCAAATTGGCATGGCCATTTGTATGATTATTTATTGGATCATGATGATCATGACGATATTTCGTTAACAGAATCAAAAGAGAATTGGACTTTATATGATTTAACAGTACCAGAAAAAATACGTGTATTGAAATCATTGATCGATGATATGGAAAAGACGGATCAGATGATGAAGTTGCGTGGAGATATTACACCTGAAAATTTGGTATGTAATAATATACATTTGACAATGACATATGCTTTGTTTGATTTCTGATAGCTGTTTTTCTTTTTCTTGTTTCCTTTAGCGCTTAGTACATATTGGAGAGGATTCTGAAGGGTGGCGATATTATATGTTTGATAGTAAGTAATAAAAGTCAATACTACCCGTTATCATAAAAAATAAAATTAAAAAACTTAGTATTCAATTTTCTCTTTTCATAGATGTACGATTATACAGAGAATTACCATTACCACATAAAAAGGGTATGCCACAGTTGAATGGGGCAGATTACACATTTGAGTTAGTAAGTAGTGATAATAATAATATATATATATATATCCAACTGTTGAGAGAAAGAGTTTATGTTAATGGTGATATGATGTTTTACTATTAGGTTTGTGATGATACGATTGAAAATTGGCAAGCCTGTATTGATCGATTCTCAGCTAAAACACGTAATCATAACGAAAAAGCACTTAGACTTGAAATTCATGAAATTGCACCAAAAGTAATAGAAACATTAGAAGCTCAATTGGCTGCAAAAGTTCGTGAACAAGCCAAGTTGGAAAAACTGAGAAAATTAGAAGAAATGCCACGAAAGCGTAGTCGGCGATTAGAAATCAAGGTAAATGATAATAAATATATATATATATATATATATATATTAGATTGATAGGAAGGGGGAATAAGTCTAATAAGAAAATGTCGAAACGATAATCAACAACTTAATCTTTGTTTTTCAACAAATGTATAGGAAGATGAATTAACTAAACGACGTAGAATAAATGAAGTAGAACGACAACGCATTGCCTTAGAACGTCAAGAACGTGAAGAAACCAAAAAACGAGAACAAGAACAAAAGCATCTAGAGCAAGAACAGATGATCCAAACTGTAAGTATATATATATATATATATATAAATTATTAAAACTTACATGCTTTTTCTTTGGATACATTAACCTAATATGTGTACATTTACATAATTTATAGGAAACGGATCTCAAGAATTATACGTATGAACTTATCACTAGTAAAATCGATGAAGCCGTTGCACGACAAGAAGAAAAGCTTTTTTCTTTATCATCTCCTGCTGATTCATTAACTATGGAGGATAATAATGATAATGATAATAATGATAATGCTATGAGTCTACGTAAGCAACAACGCCGTACATCACCCATGGTACAAACTACTCCCGAAATTGCGTTTTTACAAGAGTTACGTGGAATTCTAAGAAAGTCTGCTCCAGAAGAAGAACGATTAGAAAAGATGCGAGGATGGGCATCATTATTGGATCAAGATAACGTTGTGACAATTCAAAAAGGTTCTAATAGAGGTGCTCCACTTGTTATTGGTCAAGGACTTATCTTGGAAGGCAATGGCGTATCTGGAGGTATATATAAAAAACACATACACAAGTAAAATCAAACAGACTTTTTTATATAGTGAACTAATTTTTTATTTTTATTTTTAGATTTGACATCACCATTGCTTAAAAACATATTGCGAGTTTATCTATCAACAATACCAAAGGAAACGAATGATACGGGTTTAGATGTAAAAGACATTCGAAAGAAATTATTATTAGATCGATATAGAGCAGATGAAAGAGCTTCTGGCTTAGAAAACTTTATTCAAGATTTGGACCTTTTATTGCCATATGAAAGTGAACGAATAGATACAATTTCACCGCAAAAACGTGCAGCAGATATTCTTGTTCATATATTTCAAAAACCATAATTTTTTTTCCTTCTTCCTTTCTATCCTTGTCTTCCTCTTTACTTTCGTTGTTCTTGTTATAATATATATACACGTCTTAAATTCATTCACATTCATATACAAAAAAATATACTTTCATCTTTTCCGCATCGCTAAACTATAATCATTGAACGCTTCAAGATCATATATATTTATTGATTTTATAATATTGCATATGTAGTATAAATATCATTGACTCTCATTATTACTACAAGGGAGAGAGAAGTTATACATTTAAGCTTGGGTTCTTTTTAATCTGCAGCCGTTTTAATATCCAAAATTCGCCACATGTACCAGCTACCAACACTTCTGTATGGCTATATATTTTTAATCATAAAGAGAGAATATATATGCATATAGTTAAAAAAAATACGTCGTATGGATTCAACCCTTGACAACATAAATACAGAGATACTTACACGCCAATGTTCAGTGAGTTGTTCCATTTGATCCGGTAGTGGTAGATTGTTTTTTAATCCAAAATGTTTGGCGATCCCTTTACGGATTCCTAAATATATATTTTAACAAGGGGATGATTAGTAATTGAATATAATACTAACGAACAGCTTTCTTATTTAATTATTATATACCAAGATCAGTTGTGGGAAGAATATCCGGGTGTCCTAGATCCATCATCAAATACATATCAACAGTCCACTAATAAATGGAAAAAAAATGAACGGTTGTATTTAATTTTCCTGTAAATGAGAACAGCAAAACATATGCCACTCAGCGTGTCTTTCATTCACCAATACTAAAAAGAGGAACAATCGTTACATGACCAATACCCTTGACTTGAATCAATAATTTACGTATCTCATCGTCGGACATTCGATGCAGTCCTTCGGCATTAATATTATTATCATTAAACTTTTGTGCAAGATCAAGCACATACTGTGCTTTACGAAGCGAAAGTCCTGCAGATTTAAGTTCCTCTGATGTTTTTTTCAATACCATCTCTGCAGTTGGAAACCATTTAAAATCACCAGTAACTACTTCGGGTACTTTGATTTTATATTCCTCTGCAAATAATTTCACAAAACGTGTGCGAATTGCTTGAGCAGCTTTACCACTAATTTGTTGATATATAATGGATGATGCAAGGTCTCTACAGATATAATATGCAATATAGCGGTTGAGTAAAAAAAAAAAAAAAAAAACCTAGCTACAAAAAAAAGCAACGCTAAGTCAGAAGAATGATGACATACCTAAATGGATTAGATGAGTCCGTTTGTTGAACGCGACGACGTATAAACTCTTCAATATCATTATTAGTAATTAATTTGTTTAATTTTTTATCCACTTTTTTCAAATGAGCAAAAGCTTCATGAATATCAAAACTACGGTCAATAACATGTTTTGTTACATCAATTGGATCAGCAACACTTGGTGCTGCAGCGGGTGGGGCAAGCTCTTTGCCTGTGTTTTCGGCTGTAAACGCGTGCTGGGTGTTATATGTTTTGGAAGTAACAATCAAGGAAAAAGAAAGAAATAAATATGCACTGCCTGAATCTGTGTGGACAAAATTCAGAAATATTACCCGTAAAAGAAAGAATATTTTATATTATTTACCTTTTTGTCAGCAATAGTGGTGGTGGAACCAGCGATCTAAATAGATGAATAAAGTAAAATGGAATGGCCACGATTTAAAAAATGAATTAACTTCTGATTTATCATGAAATAAAAAAAAAAAACTTACTTTACGCTTACTTGACCTTTTTTCTGTTAGCTGTTCTTTTGGTGCTGCGCGTTTTCTTCTATGTTAATATAAGTTAAGATACTATAAAAAAAATCACAGTGCTACCAATCATTCATGGGGAGAAAAAAATCGGGTATTTACTTGGTGGTAGGAACAACCGTCTTATTTTGTGTCTGACTCTTTGTATAATAAGAAGTTGTTGGCAGTTTTGAGAGTCGTGGGCTTTTTCTTGGTAACATGTTTAAAAAAAAAATTAAAAGGAAGAAAAGCACGCTCGGATTCCGTAATTCTAGAGAGTCTATTAATGATCATCCCGCTCAGAGAAATTTATGTCCGTTTCCGAGGTGTTTCATGACATCCTCTTTTATCTTTTTCTATTACCCACGAGTTGTGTAAATGATAACAGTGACACTGAATTAAGAAGTTAATTTTTTTTTTCGGTTAGTAACATATAAACTATGCATATCTGCCTTGGTTTCTTTTCGTGCTGGATTATATAGGTTACCAAAGTATCTATCATTAGGGACATGAAAAGAATGTGTAACAATGAAGTCCGAGAATTTTGCTATTGCTATGGAATTTCGCTCTCGTCACCATATTGCACATATCAAAACCCGGTTTTCGTGGAAACAAACTCGCTGCCCCTGAGCTAATTTTTACGAGTAGTTTAAGAATTGTCAACCAGGTGATACTTTCGCAAATAATGGTGGCGGTGTATTGTTCATTGTATATCGAGCCTAGAAAACAAAAAACAGTGGTAGTGAAGAAAATCCAATGATGAAATTACAACCTGTTATAAAAAATGACAAAATATTATTCTAACTGTCAATGGGTTAAACTGCATAATTTCAAACCCTTTTTTTTATATCTTTTTGTAATACAGCATTTGATTGGCTCAAATAGCAAAACAAGCTTATGCCAAAAAACACCTCTATCTATAAAAAGTATACCCTATTCTCTTTTTCTTCCGCCACTTTCCCCCTTCTTTTTTTTCTTTGTCAACTTTATATTATCTAACATAGAAACTCCTCCCCACCTTATTAAATATCTTCATGAGTCGACAACCTTACATAAGCCATGGGCAACCACGATTTTATAGTTCATTACCAGAATTACATCGAAAAGCTGCCATTGATAAATCAGAAACAAAGAAATATTCTGCAAAGCAATGGTTAATTTCAGCAAGTAAATTATTTGACGAGGTGAATATAAAAAAAGTGTCTTGGCAACTTTATTATTTTTCAATACCGCTATTCTTGGCTAAAAAGAAAAAAAAAAGCACATAGTTATATGTGTATATACATATGAATATATATACCTCATTGACAAACAAAACATATATACATATACATTAAATAATGTAAATTTGTATATAGGGTGCTAAAGCACGACAACTAAATGATATTGAAGGCGCGTATGTTCGTTATTTGAAAGGTTGCGAGTAAGTCAAATATAGTATTTTTCTTTTAGGTCATGAGGGTACCTTTTTCTTATTTACTTATCTAATTGTAAAATGTAGTATTTGGGTTGATGTACTTCAAAAACATTCTGGAGTAAAAGAAATTCAATCGCATCCACTTTTCAATGCAACAGCAAAGGTAAGTTATATATATATATATATATATATTTGCAAATAATGGAAGAGAGCAACGGTTGTTTTGTGCTATGTGGATTATGATATCAAAAAGATAAAAGTATTTATACTTAAACTATATGATAAACGTATAGCGAATTCCAGAAGTACTTGAGTGGCTCGAAACTACGAAAAATGAGATAGAACAAGGTCAGCCAACTCAACCACAACAACAATCAATAATTAAAAATAATAATACTGGCAATGATATCATGGAGCGGTTTCCACCCGTAGCAGCATTGGAATCTGGATGGCCAGAAAGTAATAAAGAGGAAGTATCATTAGATAATTTACCATCTGTCCCTACACATGCACCTCAAGCAGCTTTACGCATGCCCATGCCCATGCCTACACCATCACCACCTGCACTACCAGATCATCAACTACAACCAAGAAAAACTTCTTCCCCTTCAACAGCAACAACAACTATGCCTATATTACCACACTCTTCGATATCTCCGGCACCACCGATCCATGGGAACAATAATAATTTACCAATATCATCCGCAAGTAGTACAACAAGTAGTAATCACAGTGGCAGTGAATTCGAAAGTAATGCTATTAAACAACTTAAAATACCCCCACAAAGTTCATTTAAATTTCCATCTACGTTGGCTGTCGAGCCCATGACACTTGCCAAATGGCTTCAGAAACGAGAAAATTCACCAGGTATTTTATTATTGGATGTTCGACCTTTGTCCATGTATAAGGAAGGCTGTATAAAACATACATGGATTTGTCAGATAGAGCCACTGTCACTTCGTCAAGAGTAAGTAAAATGGATTGGACAGGGGGTGGTAATATATATACGGAGAGAAAGATAGTGAATAAATAAATAAAAAAACTAATGCTGACAATACAATAGAGTAACTTCGCAAAAAATTCAACAATCATTGATTTTGAATCCGGAAGTGGAACAACGATTGTTTGATAAACGAAACAAGTTTGACCTTGTTGTATACTATGATCAAGATACCCAAAGAGTGGAAGATGCAAGTACTCCTTTACGTAAACTTGTTTCAGCCATATATGAAAATGAATTCAGCAAACCATTACAACGAATGCCAATGATGTTGGCAGGTGGATTTGCTGCGTGGGAACAGGTTATTGGTCAACGTGGCATATACAGTTATAATGGTGTCCGAACACAATCAAATCATGAGCAGAAGGATGATAAGGAAAATGAACAACCAAAAGAAACAAGTCGACGACGACATTGGTTAGAAGGAGTAGTTGGAAGAGGACATCATCATCAACATCATGGCAGAGAACGATTGCATAAATCACCTTTTGACTGGGTAAATTTAAAAAAAAAGACATTGAAAAAGAAAAGATCGTTTATTATGTATACATATGTGTAATATTTATACACGTATTTATTTTTATATTTGTAGTTCCATGTAAAGCAATATGATGGTGAACTTCAATCAATGACACGGGCATCGGGTGGACCAACACCACCTCTTCAAGGTGTTTTCGCTAACTCTCTTACGCCATCACCAGGTGTCGAATTACCACCAACAACTATGCCAATTGCACCACCTTATGAAACCAATCACAATAATCAAAAGCAACCACCTACACCAACCGAAGAATCTTTTATGGCACGATACCCAGATATTAAACCAAATGTATCATCATCCGCTACTGCAGTTGCAGCCGCAGCTGCTGGACCCATTCCTCAGCATCATACTGGAACAAGTCTTCAACGACGAAGGACATTCATTGATAATCCTTTCCATGGATTTACTGAAACGGCTAATAACAATTATGATGTCCCACCTAAAATACCTACAAAACCAACCCGTCCATTACCTCCTGCACCTCCTTCGACAGGACCGACAGTATCACGTTATTCTCCTCCGCAACATCCTCGTATCCAACATCAACCACGTCAAGATATGCCAATTCCACGACCTTCATCAGCAGGCCCTTCAGCACCACCTTTACCTTCAAAACCTGATATAATGAAAAATCATGCTCAGGAACATCCCGTGATTGATAACAGATATGCTCGTATATCATCTGATAACTCGGCTTCTCAATTGAGCACAGTTCAAATTGGAAAGACTGGATTGAAGAACTTGGGAAATACTTGTTTCATGAGTTCTATTATTCAATGTTTAAGTGGAACGACACCTCTTGCCCGATATCTTTTAAGTATGTTTCTTTTTTATTGTTATTAAAATGAATTTGTGAAGTGAGGAGGAATTTTAGTATATAAAAAAAAGGTAGATACATCATATTCGTAATGGATGTCGGTTAACCTTTTTTTTATCTATTCGTTACTATTAGCTGGTATGTATAAGCAACATGTCAACAAAAGCAATCCATTGGGAACAGGTGGGGTCCTTGTACAAAGTCTTGCAGATTTAATTCGAGTCATGTGGAGCGGAAACTATAATTTTATTTCACCTGTAACCTTTCGTGTAAGTAAAGAGTTTTTGGATCATCCAAATTATTTTCAAAAATATTATTGTTAGTTTTTTTTTTTTACTAATTATAAATTTATATGTATCACAGCAAGCACTTGTGCGATTTGCACCTCAATTTGCAGGAACAGAACAGCAAGACTCGCAAGAATTCCTCATGTTTTTACTGGACGGTCTTCATGAAGATGTGAATGTAGTATTGGAACGACCACGACCGAAACCAGAAGATCCCGCTGAAGAAGAACGATTTGAACAATTACCCGACTGGCAAGCAAGTAGTATTGCATGGAGCAAATATTTAGAGCGAAATGAAAGTATTATTGTCAGTTTGTTTCAAGGGCAATATAGAAGTCGTCTTACTTGTTTAACATGTAAAAAGGTATGAAAAAGTTGCACCCATTTCATTACAATATTTTTGATATTGTGTTTGTTTTAACAATCTTTTTTTCATTATTACTATAATATGATTTAGACATCTACTACTTATAATACGTTCATGTCTTTATCACTTCCTATACCTGCAAAAGGTTCTGTATCTACTGTAACTCTATATCAATGTCTAGATGCTTTTGTAAAAGAAGAAGTTCTTGAAGGTGATGATGCATGGTAAGTAAAATATGAGACTCGTCGACTTCAAAAAAAATAATAATACAGAAATAACAATATTAATATGGTATTATATCTATTATAGGAATTGTCCACGATGTAAAAAATTACGACGATCTAGCAAAAGTTTAACATTATCTCGAATGCCTGTTGTTTTATTAATTCATTTGAAACGATTTTCATTCGAAGGACCATTCCGTAATAAGCTTGAAACTATGGTGGATTGTCCAACAAGGAATCTAGATCTTTCAAATTATGTACCAAATTCAATGATACCACCTAATACGGAAAGACCAGTATTTAAATATGATTTATATGGTGTATCTGTAAGTGTGCAATATTGTGGATGGGATAATAAGGTATTAGAGTGATAAACTGATCATGAATCTTTTTAAAAAATTAGAACCATTATGGATCCTTGACAGGCGGACATTGTAAGTAATAGTGATAACAATAAAAATATATATAAATGACTATAGAAATGTATGTAAATATTTAACCAATGGATATTTTGCCAATAGATACCGCGGCCGTACGTGATGGTTATCAAGGTGATTGGCATTACTTTGATGATACAAGATTTTCAATTTGTGAAGAAGATAAAGTTGTGGTAAATATCTATTAGAATATTGAAAACACTCATTCTATCATAGAAAATATTAACTAACTGTATTTTTTTGTAATAATAGACCCGAGCAGCTTATAATCTCTTTTATGTGAGATCTACAATAAAATAAATAGCATAATTTTCTAATATTGTCACATGAAACGCATTTATTGAAGGACCTATGTATTATAAGCTATAAATATATAAAATATAATTATGACTATAAATTATGAAAAAAAGCTACCAACAATATGTTTGGTGAAAAGTAACTGATTTAGCATGAGTCATTGTTGGTTGTTAACAACTCTAATCCCGTTTCCAAGATCTAAAAAAAAATGACAGCATTAACCCCGAAATGAAGATTTGAGGGTTAAAAAAAATCCTGCAGGAGTGTTATCTTTTTCGTTATCCTCGATTATTTACTCCTGAAATATAGAAAGTCCAAAACCTGTGGAATTGTTAGAGACTTTTTTTTATTCGCCGTATATAAAAGTCTCAAGTTTCTGCACTATAAAATAATAAGAAAACATCATGATATTTTTACAAACATGCAAGACATTACCAAAATATTCCATTCGAATAATATCACCTTCATTCACAAAACGTCATATAACATTGGATACTCTCAATCCACGATTGGTAAAATATTACTTTATTTTTATACTAAAAGAGAAAAATAACGGTAACTAATATTTCTTCACGTAATAAACTAAAAAAAAAGATAGCCAAGATATTGGACGAATATGTGATAGGGCAAGAACGCGCAAAAAAAACGTTATCGGTAGCAGTTTTCAATCATTATACTAGAGTACAAGCAAATATTGCAAGATCTCAAGCAACACGGAAAAAAGTTGAAGCAAGTCAGCAAGTATCTTGTACACCACCGGCGGATGAGCTTGGACACCCTTTTCATCATCATGAACAAGAAGAGGAACAATTATCTGTTGTGATGGAAAATCCCCATCAACAAGAGCAGCAGGATCTGCCTTCCTCTTCTTCTACTACTACTTCTTCTTCTTCTTTGGCTACAGCAGCAGGACCGGCGAGTGAAGAAGATGAAGATGTAGATACAACATTATTAGAAAAAAGTAATGTGTTACTTATTGGGCCAACTGGATCAGGTAAGATAATATATTAAGTATGAGAAAGAGAGAAACGGGATAAGGATTTTCTGCACTGAGGAATGCGTATACAAAATTGGCGGATGGTGGTAACATCTCCTGTCATAATTAATTTATGTGCTATATTTATAAATCTAGGTAAAACATTACTTGCCAGAACATTAGCTAATATTTTACAAGTACCTTTCTCAATGTCTGATGCTACATCATTTACACAGGCTGGCTATGTTGGTGATGATGTCGAATCTGTAATTGAAAGATTACTTCAGGTAAAAATTCTACTCATCTTTTTCTTAGTAATATAGTATATCTTAATAACAACAAACCTTATAAAATTAAATTAATTCGAAAAAATATAGAGCTGTGATTATGATATTGAGAAAGCAGAAACTGGAATTGTATTTATTGATGAAATCGACAAATTGGCAAGAGCAGGAGGTAGTGAAGGTTCAAAATCATCCTCAAGAGATGTAGGTGGCGAAGGTGTACAACAAGCATTACTAAGAATGTTGGAAGGAACAAATGTTAAGGTGACAAATAAAGGAGTACCTACATCATCTAATATATCGGGTGGAACTTATATGGGTCATCCAATCAATAATCCATCAGCATCAGCGGGAACAGCATCATCTTCATCCTCCTCTTCTTCTGCGCTTAAACCTGTTCCTGGTGGTAGTTTAGGTGATTCCTATAACGTTGACACAAGCAATATTTTGTTTATTCTCAGTGGAGCATTTGTTGGTTTGGAAGATCATATTAAACAACGTATGGACAAGACATCAAAGGTATATGATAATAATGTGACTCACAGAAAGCAAAAGAAAGCAAAAGAGCGGGTTTCAAACGGCTGATGGATGTTACAAATATTATTGTATCATTTACTAATAATATTTATATGAATGTAATTTATAGACAGGATTTAATGAGGAAATTCTTATTAATACTTCATCTCATGGAACAACTACGACGTTAGATCACGTTGAACCACATGATATCATGAAATTCGGATTTATTCCAGGTATATATCCAAATTAGTCGCTTCTCTATTAAGATAATCTCGCCATATAACTATAAAATCGACTCATTCATGGATCAACATTATATTAGAATTTATTGGAAGAGTACCAGTTCTTACTAGTGTAAATCAACTATCAGAGGATGACCTAGTACGTGTATTGACGGAACCCAAAAATGCTCTTGTAAGGCAATACCAGGACTTATTCAATCTTTATCAGGTAACTTAATGTGCACTTACATTTAGCCGATAGCCGATAGCTTGCATATATAAAATTCAGGTGTTAAAAGTAAAAAAAATATATATAGGCCGAAATCCGATTTACAGATCCAGCCTTAAGTATTATTGCTCGACATGCAGTACAAAAACAAACAGGTGCTCGTGGATTACGGCGAATCATGGTAATATAGAAACAAAAATTATATTGATCTTTATAAACCACTATTGGTTAATTATTAACACGAATAATATAATATGTTATGTATTATAGGAAAACCTTTTACTGGATGCCATGTTTGATACACCAGGATCGAGTATTCGACACATTCTTATTAATGAAGAAGCTGTGACTGGGAAAGGAAAGCCATTGTATTATCCAAGGGGACAATGGAGTTTTATGGAGCATAAGTTAGAGCATGAAAATAGTGGAAGAGAAAATGAACGAAAAATCATTTCACGTGAATAAACCATGTCATTTACATATAGTGAAGATATTAAGTTTATATGTACAGTAGTTGAAATAATCGAGTGAGAAAAGCGAATAATGATAAAAAGGTCTATGGAACAGAGAAAGGTTCAGGAAGAGCTTGGCGTCCCCAGATATACCCGGTCAATCTTCTCTCATGGTGGTTCAACCCATCTATTCTTAAGTTATTAGGGGGTTTCAAAAATGAAATCTGCGTCTCTTGAGACGCAGTTTATACTTTTTGAAGTCTACGAAATCTGCGAAATTTCGCAGATTTCAAAAATTAATTTTTTCATTTTTGAAACCCCCTATTTTCACCTTTGCAACGCATCAAAAAGAAGCTGTATGAATGAGGCATATTTAGTGGGTATCAAACTCATTATAGCGATGAAATGCATGAGGAAGGTTTTAAAATCCTCTAGTCCTTCATAGTGGGGTACCTTTAATTTTGCAGTACTTTTTTGCAGTAGTAGTCGGACAACACTAGAAAATATCCGCACAACTGACCGGATTTACCGAACATTACTAACTATAAGAGGTGCTTTGTGGTACTGCTTGCGGTACTTTGCAGTACTTTGCAGTAGTTGTTTGCAGTAATGATTTCTATAAAATTATATATCACACTTGTTTTTGTATAGTATTATTGCAGTATTTTTTTAAATAGTTATGGAATCATAAATTTATGAATAATATATATTTAATAAATCAAGAACTTAATACGTATTTAATATTAATCTCTTAAATTTTGACCTTTATCAGTTCAGCAAATACATTATATATTATGAAGTTACTTTTTTGAAAAATACTATCCAGCTATATACTAAAAAAAGAAAGCCACTAAAATTTTTAGAAGTAACCCGCCTTTTTTTTTATACTATTGTGATATGCTCACCAGCTTTAAGGCTCTTATTATTATCAAATTAATTAGCTTCTAGAAAACACACAGAAATATTATAGATATAATTAAATACATCTACTATGTACTTTTCTATTAGATGTAGACAAAGTATTTCATTAAGCAAAAAGTTTGCTTTTTTTCTTATGTTTTTAGAATTCCATTTATTAAAGAGGAAATATTATCATACAAAAAAAAGGAGAAACATGAAAAAAGAACTCCGGTGTCAATGATCTGATATAATTAATTAAAATCAAAGGTTCAAATGGCTTAATAGGTAGAGCGCTTGCATTATTCATTGCCTTATTGAATAGTTAAACGATTGAATCCAGTAGAAAGAAAGGTTTTGCTTCAAAACTTTGATTTTTTTTGGCGCTTCTTCTTTTGTTTTATGCAACTTTATATATTGAGATTCTTTTTATCATATATTTCATATTGTGTAAACTACCGCAAGAATAGTACTGCAAAAATGATTTAATACTGCAAACTACTGCAAACTACCGCAAGCAGTACCGCAAAGCACCTTTTATAGTTAGTAATGTTCGGTAAATCCGGTCAGTTGTGTGGATATTTTCCAGTGTTGTCCGACTACTACTGCAAAAAAGTACTGCATTTGCAGTACTGCAAAATTACTCAAGTCCTTCATAGTGTAAATCAAGTCACAATTATAATATTGTATCCGCCACTTTGAGTTTGATAGGGTCAGGTACTAAAAGTCGTGCCGTCCTGCGGTCGCGCCATTCCCCCATGATTGCGTTTATTTTTATTCCGCCGTGTTCGATCGTGCCATTGATACTGCCTTACTACCCTGTCCTACAAGTGTACCTTTGCATGAATTATAATTTCCTGACATATAATGAAGTTGAAAAAACAGCGCTATTGTTTTGCTTTTAATAATTTTTGTTTTAGTACGTAGTATTATAATGATAATGAATTAACGTATTCAACTTATTAAAATTTACATGACAAACTTTAAACCATATCGTATGTTTATATTATATATACAGTAAGTGTTCGCTAAACCGGTACTCGTTACGTAAACCGGTATTTCGCTAAACCAGTAGTATCTCTCAAATATTTTTTATATACTTAGTAAAATACCGGTGATTCGTTAGGCCGGTATCCGGTGAGCTTACCGGGTTTATAATAGTACAGTATTATTTTATTTTATATAATATAATACTAGTCTTTTTATTGTAAAAGCAGTAATGCAGCTTTCTTTTAATGTCATCTCAGCTCTTCCCTTTTTTTCTTCAGTTGGCTACTTTGTTTCCGTAGCAATTAAAATACACAAATCATTCTTGTCGTAAAAAAAAAGCTTCTCAACATCGTGTTGATAACAGTGTCTCTTTTTCGCCAACTTCACACAGATGCTTTTTTCTTTCTCCATCATCTGCGTACGTACGTACTTCTTTACAACTTTGTCATGTACTTGTTCATTACCATTGAATATGTAATTATGTTGTTGATACAATTCATTTTTACTCATTTATTCAACTGCTAACCATACTCCATGATATTAAACACACATTATTATAAATTCGTTATTGATTCAATCTCTAGTTCATTATCATTATTTGACGAGTACACTATTATCATTTTTATCACTAAAAGATTAGCTTATAGTAGCAAAGCTAGATTATATGAACTATCATTTTTTTTATCTTATCTGCACAGCTTAATTTAATTATAGTTATTTTTCCAGTATATTCTACATATTAGTACCAGCCGCGTTTCAATTCGCTAAACCGGTACAAATCCTCACATATATTGATTACCGGTTTAGCGAATACTCACTGTAGAGAGTTTAATAATAACGGAAATTATAAACTAATGGAAATATTATGTATACTTATTGGTTTTAAGGTGATGAGATTTTCATCATCCATATATTTTATTTATGTGATAAATGGAATAATACAAGTTTAAGAAAATACAATAAAATAAGTAGAATAAAAATAATAAAGATAATAAAGGATATACGTAATAAATAAAAATGTTTATAAAGAAGGTATATCTTGGCCATAACTTAAAAAAAGTTACATTTCCAAGAGAGATAATAAAGAGATGTCATAAAAAAGTGACCCTCGATCTCTCTTGAAAAATCACTGGCCTTGGTAGAAACTCTCAGTTTCGCCCGAGGGCAAGACCGATTGTTTCTTGAAGTACTATCAGTGGGCACGGAAGCAATTTCGATAGCACTTCTTGTCGCCTTGCTACCTATAACGCACTAAGTGGCCATGCATTAGTACTTGGTCTTCACAAGGCTAAAAAGTAGTGACCGGGTCGGGAATACTCAGTTATGCCCTCGGGCAAATTTGATTCGTTCCCTAAGTACTATCAGTGGGCACGGAAGCAATTTCGATAGCACTTGTTGTTGTCTCGCTACCTAGACGCACTAAACGGCCATCATTAGTACTCGGTAAATCACAAGACTGAAAAAGTAGTGGCCGTGGTTCGGAACGCTCAGTTTTGCCACGCCAAGCAAGGTTGATCCGTTCCTAAAGTAACTAACAGTGGGCACAAAAGCAATATCGCTAGCACTTTGTTACCTCGCTACCTATAACGCACTCAAGTGGGCATCCAAGTGTACTCGGTAAATCACAAGGCCAAAAAAATCCAAAAGTCCTCTGGGTAATCGTCCCAGTCGAGCTTGCCAGAACTTTTATACCAGACAGGCGGCCAAGCATCCTCCCGACGGTCCTACAATCCAACTCTGACCCAAAGACGTGAAACAATAAAATAATTCTTTCAATAATACCACTTACCTTTAAGAACTTTACCCAAGGAGTGGTAAAGTATCCACTTGATAGACCTGTAATCTAACTCTGACCCAAAGACATGTGTAGCACCATAATATAAATGTGTTTTTTTAAAAGAAACATCACGTACCTTTAAAAACTTTACCGAGGAGTGGTAAAGTATCCACTTTATAGTCCTATAATCCAACTCTGACCCAAAGACTTGAAACAATAAATATAGGCTTTTCATTAACACCACGTACCTTGTGTACCACACCCAACGCAACCTTCCAGTCGTTCTGCTTACGCTATATATATATAAAGAACAGTAATTAGTAATTAGTTTGATTCATACTGCACTCTCTCCCCCTCTCTCTCATTCGTCCTCATTCACGCACACATACACCTCGTTTGATGACAAGTACTTTTTCGACCTACCGTAATACAATAACTCTCAACCACAGGACTTTTCATAGATATTTTGCCAGACAGTGGAATTAGGAAAACCAACAATGTCAAAACAAATGACTTTGCCAAAAAAAAAAAAAATAGATACCTTGTCAGTTGTCACTATAGTAGAGCAAAAAAAAAGGTCTGATTAGCATAAAATAATTAAAGTAAAAAATAATGAAGAAAGAAAATGGAGGGGACATGAAGCATAAAACATGAAGGCGGCCAAACGAATTGTCAAAAGAAATAAAAAGTTAAAGTAAAAGAAAAAGTACAATAGGACGTTGCCGTTTTGCATAATGCTATTAAAAAAAATAAAAAGTTGGGTCTGAAAAGCCTATTATATAATGAGAAACCCTGAAAAACTTTTCATATGGGCACACTGCCAAATTCATAGATGCGATTACTTATATATATTATATAAATCATAAGTAAAGGTATTAAAACCAATTAAAAAAACCATACATTTGTAGTATTATTAAGTTAAATTCAAAAGATTAACCATAGGGTAATGTCTAATTGAGTGTTTTTGAGAGATCTAGTTTAGCTAAACTTAAAAACTGTCAAAATAGATACTGCGTACAGATAATAATTAACCCAAGAGTAGCCGGTATACAAACAATTGTTGTTATGGTAACAGTTATGTGGACCAAGCTTTAAATAAAAGAAAAATAATGTTTTAATTGGTTACCGGGGCACTTCAAGGTTTTTTTTACTGCGTAATACCCGTGAAGAAGGCCCGTGCGTATGGCGATCTTAGTGACTGAGAGTGAATGTAGCCTGGCTGGATTGTGTTTTTTTAATACATATTATATCTGCTGCTCAATAATATATGACAACACCAATAATAATAATAATAATAATAATAGTACTACAAGTAGTCTCTGATAAGCTCAATACTAACCTTGTGGTGGCAGAACTAAAAGGAAGATTATTGAAAGAATTATAACCTGGGCAGAGCAGTAAGGCACGACCGAACACAGCGGAGTCAAATTAAACACAGTCATCGAGGGATGGCACGACCTCAGAATGGCACGACTTTTAGTTGCTGTCACTTGGATGATATATTTTTTTTTGATCGGGTACTTCATTTTGAAATCAGGTCATTGTTTTCTCAGGAACTCTATATTGAAGGTTCAACTATTTAATTCGACACAAAGCTCAATCGATATATTGATTTCACTCTGAATGTCGGTCGGGCAATGGGAAATGTAAACAATAATTTTCGTTGTGCCAAAGGAAATGCTCGAAGATACACCAAGTCGTGCGAATTTTACGAGAAGCAATGCCGACCTGCAATTTCAAATCAAGCGTTAAAAAACCAACTAGAGAAGGATTGTGGATTGTGTAAACGCCCTTTATTCCACAACAACACATGTACTGCTTCAAGAGAACATATATTTGATGGTGATACTTGCACACTTACCCACTTTGGAACACGCGACCACAATGTTTTTCAATTAAACGATGATGTTTGCTAGAATACAGAGCAAGATGAAAAGAAGAAGAGAATGGTGCATTTAACTAATCGTTTGTCTGTCCAGCAACAAAAGAAGCTTGCTGATTATCTTGTCAATAGTCCACAGATTACATCAAAAGCTGCAGTAGTTGGTAACAACCCACTTACTGGTCAAATTATTGGCTTAGTCAGTGGAATTGATCAAGTGTTAGGTAAAAGGGATCGTACTGAATACGAACTGAAGGCATGAATCCGCACAGGAAAAACAGCAGATGATTTATTTGAAGGTTTTGATCGTAATCAACGCAATTATCCTGGGTATGTATATTCTAAAAGTGTAACATTGGATGTGTTCGTTATCACGTTTCGTGCTCCTGAGATGTCTAGGTTTGTTGATATGAAACTATTCCTTGTGATTATGAATGTCACATTCAAGGCTGTTAAGAACTCTGGCGAACATAAGAGATATCTTTGTTTATCCGCTCTGTATTTTAGTTCGATCAGAAGAAATTCTTTAGTATTTCAAGCGATTATTGGGGGCTTAACTGAAATGTACTTCCACCAGTACTTCCTGGCTTTTTTCACAGCTTATAAAATCAGCTTTACATCTGAAGACAACTTTTTCGGTATGATAATGGACTTTTCTGCTGCGCAAAGAAATAGATTTCTTTCAGCATACAAAATGTATACTTATAAACGAGAAGATGGGATGAAATACCTTGAGGGGTGCTATATGCACTGGATGAAATACATCCAGTTAATTAGCAGTAATGGCAAAGTGGTACCTCAAGAAGAGAGAAGTGATTTTTTGCGACTTGTACATACTATTCGAACAACAGAAGATGGAAATGTATTCAATAGTGCTTGAGACGAAATACTACTTAAATATCCCGGATTATTGGTGAAATACTATGGTTAAATGAAGAAGAGACGGTTGTTAATATGATATTTAATGAGTTGTCCTTTGATATTATTGTTTTTGTAAATAAATTATTCCAATAACACTTATACATTTTGCACGACAGTTCGAATTAATCGTATAACAAAAATCGAATACAAAAAGAAAAAAAGCCAAGTGATCAGAAAACCAAATATAGAATTTTCACTAATGGTTAGCGTAGCTTGTTTTTCATGACACAAATTGGATAAACACAATATTTTTTTTTGTTTAACATTGATCGAAGTTTTGTGGTACATACATTTCTTTTTCTGAAAAGCCCCATTCGTTTTATGTAAAGTTCGCCTTTTTGCTGGTTTTAATCAAGGAACTATTTGTTTTTAGAATGGCCTATGTAATGGTAATGCTTTGGATCAGTGTACACAGACTATGGAAGAATCATTATACCCAAAAGATCAATATAACAATCGACTCACATCTCTTCCTTGTACCATTACTCAGACTGACAAAATCAAGATCATTAACTTGAAATAAAGCATCAAACATTATCAAGTAAAAAAAAATTCTGTAGCGACAGACTGGTTTTTTTGGAGGGGCAATGTCATCATGTCTTTCAACTATAAATATAATATCATGTACAGCAAATGTGACTATTTTCAAACTATGTAGATTTTAATTACTATGGTGAATTTTGATATCCTAGCAACAATATTTTTTTTATAAAATTATTTATCCACCAGTTTACCAAGCAACAATAAGTTAAAAGTGATGTCAACCAAAGTGGGGTAACAGATTATAAACTGAACACGAGAAACCTATACATAAATAGCAAACACTGTGCTGTTGCATAACAATCTGACATTAATTTTATTTTTACACACATATCAAAATCCTGTTAATGTTTTGTTAGTGGAAAAAACTCCGTAATATGATTTATTTTATTAAGCTTGGGATGCAATATTATTGTTTGAAAGAAGCTATACAGTTATCAAAAAATAACAATGGATATATTATATTCGCAGATATCTCCGAAAAACGGAGTTAAAAATAAATTTTTAAGTCCGCTAATGCTTGTATCTTACTGGACATTTGCTTCCTTATTTTGTTGTTTTTCTTTTTTTTTTTTCGTTTCTTTCTTCTTTTATTTTGTTGGTAAAGAACTTCTTTTAAAGGAAAAACTAGCACAAAAAAAAGTAAGTTATGGTCTTTATAATTAATTATATGAAAAGGAGGGGAAGATTTATAATGAGCTTATAATATCTTTAAAGAGTGGATACTTTCTTTTATTTTTGTTACTCTATTTTTTTATTCTGCGTTTCGTTTATTCGTTTATTTTATATAAGCGACAAACGACATATGTAAAAAAAGTCAGCTTTCCAAGCGCCGCTATTATTAAAGAGGGCTTTTTGAAAGGCAAAACACCGTTCAAATTAACGCGAGCGCGTTTTTTTTGTTACGCGTTTACTGACCGACTATTTTATGCATTTTAAAAAAAGATGGTGTCAAAATGTTGAAAGTTTTAAAGATTGGGGAAAGATGTTTTTTTTATGTGTTGTTATTTATTAGTGTGTATAGAAAAAAAAAGAATTTTTTTTATGTTGTTTATATAAACAAGGATGGCTTATCTTTTCTTTTCTTTTCTTTTCTCTTTCTCTCTTTTTTATTCTTTTTTCTTTCATAGCCCCTTCTCTTTTTTAAGGTCATAATATAATAATGCAACAGCAAGAAACAGTTCCATTTTATTCATCAGCTACTACGACTGCAACTACAGCTACTGATGGGGGTATTGATGCTGCAATGACGTCTGCTGTTACGTCTCTCATTAGTCAATCTTCATTGCAACAACTCGCAGCTTCTGCTACAACTACTCCAACTCCTATACCAGCTCCCAACACTCAAACAAATATTGGACAAACACAGCAAAAGAGAAAACAAGTAAAAAATGCTTGTAGTAAGTTTTTATTATATACGTATCATTGGAATGATTGATATACAGATAAAGAAAAAATAAATGAACGATGATTAATCACTTTATAAATATATATATTTATATATATTATAATTAATAATTAGCCAATTGTCAAAAAGCATGTAAAAAATGTGATGATGCAAGACCATGCCCTCGTTGTATTAAGTATGGAATTGAAACTTCTTGTGTTAATTCAGTACGAAAAGAACGCAAGAAAGGGATAAAACGTGGTCCATACAAGAGAAGACAAAAAGGTAACTAATAAGAAAAATAAAGGGATGGGATGAATGAAAGGGGAACAAATCAATTAATCTTTCTTTCTATAATAATAATAGATGAAGAAGGTAGTAATAGTAGTGATAGTAATCATGTATCTCGACCTCGCAAGTCTGTAAAAAAAGAAACAAAAAATAATGAAAAACGAAAAGGTGAACAACAGGAACAACAAGGAACAACAGAAGGAGCTGTTGCTGCTGCAGCAGCAGTGGCGGCTACAAGTCAATATGAAGCAATGCGCCCGCCAAATGTGCCTTATGGTTATCCAAGCAATTTAAACCAATACCAATCTTATGATGCAGCAGCTGCGTATAGTCAATATGCTGCAGCTTACCAGCATAACAAGGATCAGATGATGACCAATCCATATGTTTCTGTATACCAAATGGGTTACCCCGTGATCTTGCCAGGAAATAACAGTGACGCAGCAGCAAATAATAATCATCATCGGGACAACGAACAAAAGCAGGAACAACAACAAGATGAAGACGTGAAGAAAGAAGGAAAACAGAATGGTAATAGTAATAATAATAATGATGATGAAATTAAAAAAGAAGATAGTAAACAACAGGAATCAAATTCATCACCTGTACCAAGTACATCTACTTCACCTGCTACCACTTCTTCACCTGAATCTAATGAAGATGATGATGCCACAAAACTTCAACATCTTCAACGTCTTACTGAATTGTGTACAGCTGCTCTTACTCACAATACTAATCATAGTCAATCACGTACAGACTGAATAAGTACTTAAAAAAAAAGAAAGTATATATCTTCCCCTTTCCCCTTTCTTTTCCTCTTCTTCTTACATACTATAAAGGTTTCTTCTCCTTTTTTTTTTTTTATCTTCCTATATTTCTAACTTTTGTCCGTATCACATTACACACACGCACAAACAATATACATTACATACATAACACACCAGACGTCCAAACGCATTACTATACTATACATAAAACATTCTTTTATCTTTTTCCTTCTTCTCAAACAATACATCCCCCCCCCTTCCCTCCCCCTTACTTTTTTTTTCTCCTCTTTCGTTCTTTACTTTATTACCAGCACAAAATATCTTCTTTTCTTTTGTTTTAAAGAAAAAAAAATTATAGTTAGTTCTAACTTGAAATATTTGTCACATCCATAAACACCCATTACCCCACGTTTATCTGTACAAAATAAATAAAAATAAATGATATCCAATTTATATAAATATATAAAGGGAAAAAGATTGGTTTTAAAAATGTTTACACAGACCTTCAACATTATTATATATTTGTTTTATATTTTATTGTTATATGGAGTTTAATTAATTTTTTCCCATTTCATCAGCAATTTCTTTTCCACGACGTTCAGCTGAAAATACAGCATCCTTAATAATTTGACGAATATTGTCTGCTTCCATCGACTTAATAGCTGCTTCTGTTGTACCATTGGGCGAGGTAACGTTTTTTCTTAATGTTGACAGATCATGTTCAGAACTTTGTGCCATTTTGGCTGCTCCCAAACATGTTTGAATAGTTAATGCCCTAGACTGTTCTTCTGGTAAACCTGCATCAATACCTGCTTGGGCTAAAATAAACAACACAAAACAACATTTTTTTGTTAATAAGAGATAACATTATCCATTCCTTCTAACAACAACAAAATGAAAGAAATTACTATAATACATACTCATAGTTTCCATAAACAAAAAGTAATAAGCAGGACCACTACCACTTATACCAGTAATGGTATCGATCAAAGGTTCCTTTTCAACCCACATTACTTCCTTGGCAACCGCACTCATGATACCCACTGTTGTGTCACGTTGTGTTTCACTGACACTTTCCGTCGCATATAATCCTACAGCTCCTTCGCCGATCAATGCTGGGGTATTTGGCATACAGCGCACTAATGGTTGGGAAGTTTTTAACCATCGTAAAATATCTTCAGTTCTGATACCGGCAGCAATTGAAATAATTAAAGCGTTGCTTTCACAATTCAAAGCAGACACTACATCTCGAATTACTTGTGGTTTGACAGCAAGAATAATAACATCTGCATCTTTGATTATTTCGTTATTATCTGTACCACTCATACATTCAGAAAATTTGGATTCCATATAGCGACGTCGTTCATCAAAAGGCTCCGAGAAGCGTAAATGAGAGGGAGGATGTCCACTTGCATATAAACCGCCAATGACAGCTTCTGCCATATTACCTGCACCAATAAATGCAATAATGGGCTTATTACTATTATCAGTCGTAGTAGGTTGTGAAGTGGGAATCATTATTAATTAAAGTAATGTATATGTAATATAATGTAATATAATATAAATTGATATGGATATACGAGTTATATACAAAAAAAAAAAGGGTGGAAAAAAGAAAGAAGAATAAAAAGATAAAAATTGCGAAATCCCAAAAACTTTTCTTTCATCTAAACATGCTGGCATTTAAGTTATTGTATTCCGGAATGCCGGCTTGTTACGCCATTGGTGCAGGTCGGGATGAAAAAGGAAAAGATAGTGATATAATGATATATAGTCAGTTGGAGTCATTCTTAGATATCAGTTATGATATAGTATGGGTTTTTGTTATTTGATTAACAACTATCTCTTTTTATACCTGTATTGCGGCACAATACACCCTTGTTCTCGTTCTTTCTATTCCGCTCCCGCTCCCCCCGGACCTCTGCTCGCTATGTTATATCAAAAAACCCCTTTAAAAACTTTAAACTTTTTCGTTTGGAAAACAGAAAATAGTAACGAGTGTTGTTATTTTATGATTATTATGTTACAAAACAAATCGGAATGATGTGTGTATGTATGTGCAGGTGTTTAGGTAGAGAAACTGCGTGTAGGCTATCTATTAATGAAAATTTAATAAATAAAAAAAAGAGAGGAAGAAAGAAGCCATAGCAACCGGGCTTATTGGCCATTTTCCAAATCAGGCATTCTAAGGACCACCTTATTTTCGTTCTTTGCATGTTGACGCACCATATCCAAAACATCATTATTCAACAGGTGATCTGGAACTTTCTTTTTATCTGTAGCCCAATAAAAGATATCCCAATCAGGTTCATCCAACAACTTGTCATACTTTTCTAACTGTTCCATATTGAATTCTTTTAAATATTTTTGTGCAAAGGTCGATAGTAATAAATCGGTTTCCAGAATACCACGTTTACGGGATTGATATATCAGACGTGCTCGCTTCTTTTCCAACGGTTCATTTGGACGTGGAATGGGTGGCAAGTTGGGATAGGGTGTTTCCAGTTCCATTTGAGGTGCATGACGAATGTCTAAATTGGGATATGGATCTTGACTTTTTCTTTGTGTTGACATTAAACGCATGGTACTCGTGCTCGTAGCAGCAGTAGTGGTTGTTAATTGCAATCGACGTGCATTTTGACTTGTATATCGTGCAATTCCTCTCAACATTTTGTTGTATATATTGTTTTTGATAAATAAAATAAAAATAAAAGAAGAAAGGTTGGCAGGGCCTGTTTTTGTATCTTTTAAGATCCGAAAAACGAAAAAGCATTATTATTTTGACACATTTGTAAGCTTTTGCCTTTTTCACTAGCTCATAATTTATGTCGTTGGTAGTAGCCTTGTAGTGGTGATCAAGAGTATGACTAAATTCAGACCAACTCAAAATCAGTTATTATATAAAAGAAGAGGTAGGTAGATGACTTTACAACAACAACAAAAAAAGATGATTTCTTTTTGTATCAATTTATTACATATATGATATAATATAGCAGAAAATGTTGCCAGTCAGTTATATAATAGTTAAAAGACTATTTAAAATAATTATCGAACATTTGTTTTAAACCAAATACAAGAAATTTGATTTACATTACTGTTGAAACGTATTTCTATTCCAGAAAAATGGAATACATAGCACAAATGTGTATTTGTTTAAGCATAGACTTATTGACTCAACAAGTTTGTATCTAGATTACTCAAATGGGCTTATAAAATACTTGTTATGAGATATGGTAGTACATGTGAATAATAATAATATTATCAATATAAAAAGTTGTGAATACTGTTGGTACATCATTATACTAGTAATTTTTTATCCATGTCATAAAAGAGTTTTGAAAAAAAAACGCATGGTAGTTTCTCAAGGTTGAAGAAAAGAAGAAATCAGTTTATACAAGCATAGAGTCTTCTCATTTTTCGAAAGTAATCGGTTCCCATCCCTACATTAACACGAACCAGACAGTACATTCCACACAACATAAGGTCGTCATCCGAAGCTTCTGAATGACAACATGCTTTTAAAGCTTATACTTCAGAAAGAAACAAGATAAATGCCCTTGGTTCTTAAGCGTTGTACGTATTTCAAAGGATTTAGTAAGTCCAAAAAATCACCTAACGAATCAGAGAATAAAAAAAAGGATAAAAGAAAAGTTAGTTTTCTTGTTATGTACATAAAAAATGTATTCCATTGTTATTATTCATTTATTCTGAGCAATGTATAGCTTGAAAGTAATAAATGACAGTTGTAATCAGTAACAGCACTAGTGAAAAGACTAAATGTTGGCACACTTAATCACAAAGGAAAGTAAAGTTGAGCTAACTCATACACGTAGTAATTTAAAAGAAAATTTAAGTATAACCGATACACGAAAAATCAATATATTATACGTATGGTTATTAAAAATATATCACTTGAGGTCAACGAACCAAGAGCTGTCCCTAGTAAAAATAACTAGATATTTACACGATCTATACGTTACTGTTCAATGATGGACCAAATCAAATGCAGACGAAATCACAAGTTGGCAAACAACATATTCGAAGATGAGATATTATTTATAGCATAATATGACTCTTCTGCCTTCAAACGAAAAAAAAATAATTATGCAAGCTCTTTTACTCAAAGTACTTACTGTTATATATTGCTATCCTCAAACATTTCAAACATCACAAAGAACACTTGACGCATTTTTTTTTTTAGAAAAATCGAGATCCACGGAGCTATGACCTTCAGACAACAGTTATTACTATGAGAAATAAAAGGAAAATACAGTACAAGGGCAGTGCTACGTAGTATTCTTATTATTGGATAGTCCTTTTTTTTCTCTATTGCTGTCTACGTATTACGTACTCTGCTTCGTACTATTGTCAATTTTCCAAACTGAGACGTTCTTTTACATGACAACACTCTCTTATCAATATAGGCTATGTATCACTCATTTTGATATTCTTCTACCATTAAACCAGAGGGTAGCATATACACTGTATACTACTTCTACAAAAGAAATTAAAAATATCATACTACTACGTATTATATATTACTGTAAAGAGATATAAAAAGTGTCTAAAACTGTACTAAGAACAATAAAATGCGAATAACAATTCAATTTTTTTTATTCAATTTAACAGCACGAGTGCCTTATATACTCTAAATTTAATTTTTTCAAGTTATATTTCTTGTTTGTTTTATTTAAAAAACCATTAATGGTAAATTTGGAATTGTATAATAATAATAAAAATACACTGCCTTATAATCAAGTTTGAAATGTTATACTCATATTAATTATGCATTGCATCTCAAAAAACAACTTCAGCTGCAGGATCTGTTTTCCATTTTGAGAATTATTTGTAACCCCACTTTTGCTGTTCGCGGCTTGCCACGTATTATAACACTTTTTGCTCTCATTTTTTTCTTCCTTTTTATTTTACGCGAAAAGTAAAAAAAAAAAAGAAAAAAGAAAAGAAAGTAAAAAGCTAGTAAACATTCAATGCGTCCATCACAGCCTCCTTCTGGTGTCAATCAAAGACAACCGCAACAACCAATGGGCGATCCAAATCGTCCTCCACCTCCCGGTTACCCTCAAGGTGCCCCAATGAGACAAACTTTACCACCAGGTCACCAACAGCCTCCCATGAATACTGGCACAGTTCCACCAGTAAGACCTGGAATGCAACAACCTCAAATTCAACCACAACTAACTCAAGGATTCCGTCCTGCACCATCTCCTCCTGTACCTGCACAAACTATTACTGGTGGTAGACCACCATTACAGCAACCGGTGGGCGGTATACCTGCCCAACAACACCAACAGATCGATCACACAATGTCACCCGCAACTCAACAACAACAATTACAACCTGGTGCATCTCCATTACAAAATCCAATTTCACCTACGGTAAACCAGCAGCAACTACATACAGACCATCATCGACGTAAAAGGATGTATCCTGAACAAATTACAAAAGCATATATGGACGATCCCAGTGAACAAACAGGAGGATATACACAGCAACAACCTCAAATATCACCATCATCGCCTGCATATGGTCAATCTTCAGTATATAACCAGCAGCAACCAATGCAACAGCAACAGGGCTCATATGGATACGGTCAAGGCGTGAATAGTGGAGTAAATAATATGACTTCACAATTTGGAAATATGAGTTTAAGTGGATCTGGTGTTTCTTCTGTAAGTAAATCATAATTAAATTAGCGGGTTTTTTTTAATATGTAATGGGTGTGTCTAATTTCAGCAACTAATATGAAAAGAAGATGCCACAAGCAGTTGCTCTATCTGGTGTAAGACCACAAATTTCAGATCTTATGGCCCCACAACCACCCATAAGATTGCCTCCAAACGTAAGTTGTTGTTTTCTTGAATATATGATTTTTTTAAAAGATATAATGAAAAATATATGTATGTAGAATAGTCAGTTTTTGACATTATCTTTTTTTTTCTTTCATTTTGCTTTAGACTTCAATAACAGAATCACCTTTTGCCAATTGTGATCCATCCTATAAATGTTCAACATTGAATGCATTTCCAGCTACTGAACAACTTTTGAAAAAGTCTCGTTTACCTCTCGCACTTGTATTAGCACCTTATCGAACTGTTAGTGAAGGAGAAGTAAGTAAATTCTATTATTTGATACAAAAGAGAATAAATAAATACTAACTCCCTTTTTTTCATGCAGAGCCCAGTTCCTGTGGTTTCTGATGGTGTTATTGCACGATGTCGTCGTTGTAGAACATATATAAATCCGTATGTTACATTTGTTGAAGGCGGTCAACGTTGGAAGTGTAATATGTGTTTCTTGCTTAATGATGGTAAATATTACTTGTTTTTTTCTTTATGAATGTAGTTACTGGGATATTATGTAAGTAGTACCTAATATATTTCATTATTATTAGTTCCTGCTGCTTTCGATTATGATGCTGTAAATCAACAACCTATGGATCGCTGGAAGCGTGCCGAAATAAATTATGGCTGTGTAGAATTCGTAGCACCCACCGAATATATGGTAAAGAGCTTTCAAAGAAATTAATACTTATATAAATAATGAATTGGTATATATATTATCATTTTATTGAGAGAATCACTGATTACTATTATAGGTACGCCCACCTCAAGCACCAGCATACGTTTTTGTTATTGATGTATCCCATTCGGCAATTCAATCTGGAATGCTTGCAACAGCAGCACGAACTATTCTGGATTCATTAGATCGAATTCCCAACAAAGAAAACCGTACAAGTGTCGCTATCATTACTGTTGATAGCTCGTTGCATTTTTATAACCTCACTACAGAAACGGGTGAAGCTGAAATGCTTGTTATTTCAGATATTGACGATGTATTTATTCCTCATCCTGGAACGTTACTTGCTAATCTAACAAAAAACATAGAATCCATCAAGTCTTTGTTGGAACGATTACCTGATATGTTCAAAGAGACGGTTAATGTAAACAATGCTTTGGGTAGTGCGTTACAAGCCGCATATAAATTGGTGGTATGTATACTATAATGATTATGGTATCTAGATTTGTTTATATCTATGTCTAATTGATTATTATTTTAAAAATACACTTTAGTGTAACCAAGGAGGTAAAATTATTTGTCTACAATCAACTTTGCCTAATGCAGGTGTTGGAACTCTCAAACTTCGTGAAGATGTCAAGCTTTTGGGAACGTCAAAGGTTGGTTTTTATATATGAAAATGGTGGTTATACTGGAAAAAGTTTTCTAATATGTTTTGTATATTACATGGGAATTATATATATAGGAAACGACACTTCTCAACGCCGCTTCGCCATTCTATAAATCTTTTGCAGTTGATTGTTCACGCTCTCAAGTTTCCTGTGACATGTTGATCTTTGGTGGTCAATATTCGGACGTAGCAACCCTAAGTAATGAAAGCCAAGAGAAATCATTTGCCTCCCGAAAAAATGTCGTATATTGTATTTACATTACCCTCTTTTTTTCTTGTTAGGCTGTTTACCACATTACACGGGAGGTCAAACATACTATTATCCTGGATTTAATGCAGCTCGTACAGAAGACGCGTTTAAGTTTGCACACGAATTCTCTGAGTTATTGGCTGAAGAAATTGGATTGGAAGCAGTCATTCGTATTCGAGCATCTCGTGGCCTACGTATGAACGCTTTCCATGGTAACTTCTTTATTCGATCTACTGATTTATTGGCGCTACCTAATGTGCCTAGAAACCAATCTTATTGTGTCGAAGTGGTTATTGAAGATGACATCAAAACACCTACCGTCTGTTTCCAAACAGCTTTGCTACATACTACATGTCACGGTGAACGTCGTATTCGTGTTGTTACATTGTGTTTACCCGTTACTGCCTCAATTTCTGAGATTTATGCAAATGCAAACGAACAAGCTATTGCTGATTATTTTGCCAACAAGGGTAATAATATTATCAATTAAAAGGGTTATATATGTAGATTGTACACTATATTAATCAAATGTTCTTTTTTTTCTTTTATTAGGTGTCGAACGTGCATTATCCTCCAAGTTAGATGATGCACGTGATGCTATTGTCAATAAGACTATTGATATCTTTGGTGTCTATAAAACACGCGTATTAGGTTCAGGACCTGGGTCTACACCACAATTGACAGGACCTAGTAATCTGAAATTACTACCATTATTGGCACTTTGTTTAATTAAGCATGTAAGTTTTAATAGACATTGTAACTGTATTATTAGCAAAATGGAATGTATAGTAAAATTAACTCAATGAAAATTTAATTTAGGATGGTTTACGTCAAAGTTCTCAGATACCTACGGATTTACGTGCTAATGCCATGAACCTTCTACGAACCATGCCTCTTCAACTTTTATTACCTTATCTTTATCCCAACTTATACGCATTACATAACATGTCACCAGAGGTATGAAAAAAAAAAGTGCTCGAGCATAAAATGCGAGTGCGTTTATAAATATACATATACACACTATAGGTAAGGGAAATAATATTGTATATCTAATAAGCTGTAATTATATAGGCAGGAGAAATATCAGAAAATGGTGTCACATTCCCACCCGCATTAAATCTTACAGTTGAAAATTTGGAACCTCATGGCTGTTATTTGTTAGAAAATGGACAGAACATATATCTGTGGGTGGGTCGTGGTGTTGTTCCACAGCTTTGTGTTGATCTATTCGATGTGAAATCTTATGATGGACTTCGTGGCGGTAAAATTACAATGCCTTTACTGGAAACACCTATTAATAAAAAGGTCAACTTGATTATTGGAAAAATACGTGAAATGCGTCGTGGCAATTATTATCCTACACTGTATCTTATTAAAGAAGATGGTGACCCATACTTACGATTATGGTTCTTGTCTCATTTGGTAGAAGATAGGACTGATAATATTATGAGTTATCAACAATTCTTACAGCATATTAAAGACAGAGTAAGTTATTTAAATTAATAAATAATGCAAAGTAGTATGTATAACGAGTCTCTCATCTAAAAAAAAACCTTTTCTCTCTCCTTATTTTCATCCTATTAGGTTAGCAATGGTTCATACTAAATTTTACTAGCGTTATTATAGTTTGTTTCATTTACTCTTAAAATTACATACAATCACTCACCTTCCCAATCTTTTTGGCACATACCATACACACACACTTTAACAAACTATCACCCGTACTTTCGTTTCATTTAAAACATTATCATAATAGTAGAATGACAAAAAAAAGAGGTTCAATACATTATTTTATTTATTGAATTGAATCCATGGTTTTATTAATACTGCTTATATTAAGTATAACAAATACTATGTGGTAACTTACAACATTGTTGGACAGCAATAGGTGTCACCATCGTAAATGTTTAAAAAAACTCGTGATAAAGCTTTTTTTTTAATACGCGAAAAGGTTTTGCAAGCCGACAAAAAAAAAATTGACAGTCCAAACTATCCCCGTGGCACCAAAAAATTGACTCGACAGGCTAACCCTGGCAGAGGTGATATGTTTTTCAGCTCCGATAAGACAACTGTGTATAATGAGGGAAACAATTCAAAATAGTTTCTGTTTCTCCCTCGACCCTTTTCAAAAATGTTCATTTCCAGTGCTATTGGCCGCGTCGCCACTAGCGCCTTCCGTGCCGCTCCTGTGGCCCGTCTTGCTGTCAAGCCCGTTGGTACTCAAGCTGCTACTAAGGGTGAGTAATATTTAGATGTTTTGAACAACAATTAAAAATAAATGTCGAATCTGGAAATAAATAAAAAAAGGCGATGGAAAAAAAATTATATTGAATAATTATAATAATAATAACAAATCAAATCTCATTATTTCCCTTAGCTCGCTCGTACGCCACTGAAGCCAGCACCTCTGGTCAAATTCGGTATGTATACGACAATAATAATAAAAGTGACATGGGGAAAAATATATGGAATGAAGGAAATAACAGTAACTGATATTTTTTACCTGTTTATTTATTATTTAGTTCCGTTATTGGTGCCGTTGTTGACGTTCAATTCGAACAAGAAAATCTTCCTGCTATTTTGAACGCTTTGGAAGTTCAAGACCATGCTGGTGGTCGTCTTGTTCTCGAAGTCTCCCAACATTTGGGTGAAAACACTGTCCGTACCATTGCTATGGACGGTACTGAAGGTACGATAATCGATGAATTGGGAAGGGATAGATGTATACTTATGTATATGTTATGACAGGGACTGGAAAAAGGAAGAAAGTCATCTGATGATAGACGTCAAAAAAACTAAGTGCATATTCTTTAATATAAAATAACAGGTCTTGTCCGTGGCCAAAAGGTTATTGACACTGGTGCTCCCATCACCATTCCTGTCGGTGCCGAAGTTTTGGGTCGTATTATCAACGTCATTGGTGAACCCATTGATGAACGTGGTCCCATCAAGTCCAAGAGCTCCCGTCCTATTCACGCTGAAGCTCCTGAATTCATTGATCAATCTCCCACTCCCGAAATTTTGGAAACTGGTATCAAGGTTGTCGATTTGCTCGCTCCCTATGCTCGTGGTGGTAAGATTGGTCTTTTCGGTGGTGCCGGTGTCGGTAAGACTGTCTTGATTCAAGAACTTATTAACAACATTGCCAAGGCTCACGGTGGTTACTCCATTTTCTGTGGTGTTGGTGAACGTACCCGTGAAGGTAACGATTTGTACCACGAAATGATGGCCACTGGTGTCATTCAACTCGAAGGTGAATCCAAGTGTGCCTTGGTCTTCGGTCAAATGAACGAACCCCCAGGAGCTCGTGCTCGTGTTGCTTTGACCGGTTTGACTATTGCTGAATACTTCCGTGATGAAGAAGGTCAAGATGTGTTGCTTTTCATTGACAACATTTTCCGTTTCACCCAAGCTGGTTCTGAAGTATCCGCTTTGTTGGGTCGTATTCCCTCCGCTGTCGGTTACCAACCTACCCTTTCCACTGATATGGGTGGTATGCAAGAACGTATTACTACTACCAAGAACGGTTCCATTACCTCCGTCCAAGCTGTCTACGTCCCTGCTGATGATTTGACTGATCCTGCTCCCGCTACCACTTTCGCACATTTGGACGCCACCACTGTGTTGTCTCGTTCCATTGCTGAATTGGGTATCTACCCCGCTGTCGATCCCCTTGATTCCAAGTCCCGTATCTTGGATCCCCGTATCGTTGGTGATGAGCATTATGCTGTCGCCACTGGTGTCCAACAAATCCTTCAAAACTACAAGTCTTTGCAAGATATCATTGCCATTTTGGGTATGGATGAATTGTCTGAAGAAGATAAGTTGGTCGTCGAACGTGCTCGTAAGATCCAACGTTTCTTGTCCCAACCTTTCGCTGTCGCTCAAGTTTTCACTGGTTATGAAGGTCGTCTCGTTAAGCTTCAAGATACCATCCGTTCCTTCAAGGAAATTTTGGATGGTAAGCACGATGCTCTTCCCGAATCTGCTTTCTACATGCAAGGTGATGTCAACGATGTCATCAAGCGTGCTGAAGAACTCGCCAAGGAAATGGGTGGTCAATAAATTGTTTAATTAAAAATGGTGAACACCCTTTGTAATAATATATAATAATAAAAAAAGTCATTTTTGTATTGTTCTGGTTTTTTTTTGTTGAAACAAAAATAGATAATTTAAATATATAATTTCTTTGCATAGTTTAACAAGTTTATTTGTTTTATTTTTTGAAAAAGAAAAGATGATTGAAATAATGGACGTTTTCCTCCACTATGTTTGATTCGGAAGGGGTTGAGGAGTGTTTTTATAATCATTGGGAGTTTGTTTTGGCCTTGCCATATTTATCAAGATATTAAGTTCACCAGTTTGTTCACACATGGCCCGGAAAAGACTTGGTGGATTTTGATTTAATAAGTTCCAAGGTGTGTCATATTCTACGACATGACCTTGGTCCATAACAAGAACACGATCATAATCAATCACTGTTCGTAGTCTGTGAGCTACACATATAAGTGTCGATTGTTGGAAAGCTTGACGGATTGTAGATTGTATCTTGGCATCCATATCAAAATCTACACTTGCTGTAGCTTCGTCCATGACAATCAATTTATTGTCGGATTGCAACAAAGCACGTGCCATACATAATAATTGCCGTTGTCCTTGCGAAAAATTTTGTCCACCATGACTGACAGGTTGATCAAGATTTTGTATTATGGATTTAATGTGAACGCACTCAAGTGCTGACCATAATTCATCATCGGAGTGCTCATCAAATGGATCCAAATTGGATCGGATGGTACCCGAAAATAAAGCAGCATCTTGAGGTATCATTGTTAAGCTGGATCGAAGACTTTTCAAATCAATCTTGGTAATATCGACATCATCCAAAACGATTTTACCCTCACTTTCACTATTACTATCGCCATCTGCAACAACAAAAGAAGATGGCTCCAAAAATCTGAACAATGATAAGGCAAGCGTCGTTTTCCCAGAACCAGTTCTTCCTACAATCCCAATTTTTTCTTTATCGTGAACATCAAATGAAATACCGTGCAACACAGGATCAAGATCAGGCGCATATCGAATATACAAATCGCGTATTTGCAATTTTGCTGTTGTTGGCCAATTTTTGGGTGGTTTGGGCTGGTTGCGTGGTTCTTGATCCAATTCGAGATATTCTTGAATACGTTCAACAGAATTCATGTTTATCTCTACTTGGGTGTACTGACGAATCATCCAATAGACATGCACTAAAAATGTACGTGCATAAATGAGTGAGATACCTGCCATGCCCGCATCAATAGAATCGATATTTTGAAGGATCAAGATGCCAGCACCAAATGACATAAGAGCTCCAGCTGTGTCCATACGTATAAGAAGCCATCGATTGACCATCCAGAGGAGATAATAAGGTGTAATATAAGTGTCAAGTTTTTCGTACATTGCTGATAAAAATTGATACTGCTGTCCAAAAGCTCGGATAGTCGTCACTCCAGCAAGTGTTTCAGTGAAATGAGTGTATATAGGTGATCGATTGACAGAATTTAATCGTTTTAGTTCCCGTGATGATCGCAAATATAATAAACCAACAATTAAATATATGATTGCTATTATGTAACGTCAGTATGTCGGAAAAAATTCTTATAATGTTTAATCTTATCTTTGTGCTCTGTTTGACCGAGAAAAAAAAAAGTAATAAAATATTTACCAGTAAGAAGCGCTACTAAGATGAAATTAGGAGTAATAACACTAATAATAATGGACGAAGCCACCATACCAGTAAGACATTCGATTAGTATTCCAGCTGTTCGTGCCATTTGCATATCAATCACAGACATATCGGCTCCAAAACGGTTAAGAATTCTTCCACAAGGTGTTGTATCAAAAAATCGTAAAGGTGCATGGATGATTCGATCGAGTAATTGTACAAATAAAGCCCTTGCTCCACGAATAGATCCCCAATAAAGTAGAATGTTGCGTAATGCATCACACATCACAAAGGATAAACAAATAACAACATATACTGAAATGTAATAATCGACAGGAACATCAGCAGCGGCGTTTGTTGAAAGTTCATTATTACTAGTGTTATTTTTAGTGATAGTATAATCCTGATGAATGTGAAACATATTTATGTTGTTTTCATCATTGTTGCTACTGAGAATGCCATTAAAATGAGTAAATGATGACGAGTTACTGTATGGTTCTTTTGGGCCAGTTGATGCATAAGAAGCTGCCCATATTCTTAACCACCTATTTATATGTATGATCATTATTATTATTTATTCAGAACATTGATAGTGTTTCTATTTTTAGGCCATAAAATAAGAGTTCAACTTACCAATTTTCAGCAAACACTAGAACCCGCGATGTAGAAAAGAATATTGCTAGTGCGATCCAAAATAGCCATCCACCACAAGCGCGCAAATATGTTAAATATACTTCAATCTTAACGTGGCCCTTTTCTGATTGTTCATCTTGTATTAATTTGCCTATAGTTTCATCCTTTTGTTGTTGATTCAATAAATAATGCTCGTCCTCTTCTGCTATTGTATGATTTGTGCTATCGTCAATTATATCATCTTCTGCCTCTGTTGTTGAGGAAGAACTTGCAGAACTACTGACCGCATTACTAGCCGTACAGAAAGTTTGAATCAACTTGTCAGATTGCTGTAATTCTTCAACTGTACCATATGCTCCAACTATACCACCTTGATCAAGACGTACTAAAAAACTGGCTGCTGGTAAACAAAGTTGAATATGATGTGTTACCATGACAACAGTACGACCTTTTAACAGACTGCCACTAACACAGTGTTCAAAAATATGACGAGATGTATGTGAATCTACTGCACTTAGACAATCATCCAATAGTACGACATTGGCATATGAATATACAACCCGTGCAAGTGATACTCTGATAAAATACGTATTTGATTAGGTTAGATCGGGGTTTTTTCCCACATGTTCAGTTGGAAAAAAAGCTGTTACCTTTGTTTCTGACCACCTGAAAGAGAAATTCCTTTTTCTCCAATCTCAGTCTGATCACCGTGAGGCAAAATTGATAAATCTTTTACAAGAGCACATTGCCATAATACTTTTTGATATCGTTCCGCTTCATAAGGCTGACCAAAAAGAATATTATCACGTATCGTTGCTTGAAGTAAAAACGGCTGTTGTGCTGCATAAGCAACCGAATTAGAAAATGCTGCAGCAATAGCTCCACTATAAAACGTTTGCCCCTCTTCATCATAACAATCTTGTTCACTGGCATGTAAATGTTGCGTAGATACCGTCGTATCATTATTATGCGGAAAACCATTCAGTGGTAGATATGCTTTTCCTTTCAAAGTGTCCATTTCTCCCAAAAGTGCATGTAAAAGACTGCTTTTCCCAGAACCCGTAGAACCATAGACTAAACTGAGTTGGTTGGATGGGAAATCAAAAGCAGAGGGTATACGTAATTGAAATGGTATAAACTTTTGTTGCTGGGAGATAGATGATACGTCATTGCTGTTGCTGTTGGTCTTAGTGTTGTTTAGATATTTGTTACAATGCTCATTGCTACTGTTTGAAAGTAAGGGTGTACGTTCATTAATATATTCATCGGGGATAATGCGTTCGGATGTTGATGACTTTTCAATATTTTTGTTGTTGGGCCATTCAAATATAGAATCCTCAAAACCGACGCGTGGTTGGCCCGAACTAGAGGAGGTGTCATCTCTTGTTGGTGGTTGAACTTCTGGGTCTTTAAGATAGATTGAAATACGTTTCAAACTAACATATGCTTCGGTAAATGCACTAATAGCATCGGGAACTAGCATAATCGGACTTTGGAGCATATCAAATAATGTGATACTGACAAACACAACGCTAATTTAAATATTCAAATGTTATTATCTTAAAACCTTTCTCTGGTCAATAATTTTGAGTATTATCCGTAAAAAATAAATAAGATATCAATATATAAAAATAATAACTACCTTGCTGTCAATTCTCGTTGAGAAACTTTGACATACCAAATGAAAGAACATGCCGATACAAGCACTGGCATTGTCAAATAACCCACACTCATAATGATATCAAGTATACATGTGCGGCGTATTTGTTTCAGTTCTGCATTTCTGGCATCCATGATTTTTGATTGCCAATTTCTTTCCCACGCTGTATACTTAATAATACGAATACCTTGCAATAGCTCGTTTACTAAATTATTTCGTTTGTCTTCTGCACGTGATAACTTCATATATGCTTGGCGGATTTTGTTTACCAGCACATAAGTCATAGGAAAGAAAAAAATTAATATGCCAAGACCCACAATAGCTGCTGTGCCAAGAAGATAGTAAAGATATATCATGGCAATAGTCATTTCAATGGGTACATTGTAAAACATCTAAAAAAAGCAATTATTAAAATGTTCGCCTGACAATTCACTCTTATATCTGCTTGGATGTAGAACTATGTATTCCCTTCCCACCATGCTGACAGTAATAGTATCAACCCATGTCAATTATAGTCCCTTCACATCCAGTCTTGTGTTTTTTTTTACCATGAGCTCCCTTCTTTACAATGATAATAATAATAATAATAAAGTATGTATAGAGACTTACAAAAATATATGCTGGTAAATCTGCGATATGATCCGCATCCAAGCTCATCAAATTTGTGATTTTTCCAATTCCGTCATTTGCATTATCCGCATCATCTCCACCATCATAGTCATTCTTCTTTTCGTCATTATGTCCATCTTTTCCGATATTTTCGTCATCCTCCACCTTATCATTCTTTTTCACTGCCTCTGTTGTGGCATATGTATCTTTACGTCTCAATGATTTTGCATAAATTTCTGCATCCAACATACAAAGTGTTCGTATATTCCATCGGCGACCGACAAATAGCTGAATACTTGTAAGAAACATTTTACCGACTGCAGCAAGAAACATCATTAATACATAACCGTAAGCAACACGGATAGTTGTTTGCGGTTTTGAATCATCCTTTTCTTCTTTTTGTCGTTCAATATATTCCAAAAATAATTGTTGAAAGTAAGGATTAAGATAAGATACTAAAACTGCTGCATTTGAAAAAATGACCTGGACCCAAATAGATCGTTCATTAGCTTTGTAAAGTCTATATAATAATAAACATATTGAACGTCTTGTTGTAGTTGTTGATTTTATACTCTCATCTGTAGCTGCTGTAAAATTTTGATGAGCATATCGTGCACGATGTTGATGTGTCAATGGATACAAATTATCTCGAGAAATAGGATTTGAAAAACCAAACGTAACTAACGGGTTAACCTATATATTACATCATTATTATTTTATTGTACTTTTTGTGTTTTATAATGCATTCTTCTTACCCATTGAAACACAGCCCAAGAGAAAATACTTGCGCACGCTTCGGGACTGTGGTATGTCTTATGATCTCCCTAACAATAAATAAATATTAAATTGCATGAATAAACCTCGACGCTTTTCCCTTCTCCGATTCGTCGCTTTGTGAAATTAATATATAAATATATACCTTGTTATTAACTTGTTTATTTAAATCTAACGGGTGAATGGGATGAGGAGTAGTCCCCGAAATAACAAATAAAACACAACATAAACCAAAATAAATGTGTTCCCATATACTTTTACTACCATCACCTTGATTGATCCCTGCACTTGTTGTTCCTTCTTCCGCAGGATGATACCCATGTTCATAATAATTGTGATATCCACCATCTGCTAATAAATATCCATATGCAAATACCAAAAAATAAATATAATGTCTTGCGTCATACATATAATATGGAGGTGAAATAAATATTATTAATAATACAAGTATCTGTAGATTTAAATATAAATAAATTTAGTAGATTATAACAAAAATGCAAAAAAGAAAGGGGTACATTATCCCGATCCCAACAAAAAAAAATCGTTTCCCGAGAAGACCAAGTAACACAATAAAGATATTTACCCAGACAAGAAAATAAGTTATACATCGTATAGATTCTGATAGTTCTTGTAGAGATAATAAATAATAGATCCAGCCAAAGACAGATATACTGCTTAATGTCATTTGTAGATTTTTACAATAATTCAGATTTTGCTTGGCATTATTATTATTATTATTATAATTGTTGCTATGGTGAAAATGATGATCATAAGTTGCCAAATATGTAGAAGATTGTTTCATCAATAATGTAATGTGTGATGATGTAGATGTTTCGGGTTCCAAATGTCTATGATAACCGAGATATATTATACCGGGTAGTATAACCAGTATTGGTGATATACATTTTACCAATGTTCTTTATCATTTTCGAAACATTAAAAAAATTTAAGATCGAGCACCATACACAAAATAAAACGGCGTTAGATTATACATAAAAAATAGATGGAATTTTATTTAAATCAGTAAAAAAAATATGGCTTACAAGGTATCCAAATTATTATGATCATCCATTTTATTTATTTTCCTTTATATACGGCCTTTAATACATCAAACACAATAAACAGAAAGAAGAAGAAGAGAAAAAAGGAGAAGAATAGAAAAAGAGAAAGAGAAAAGGGTGAGACTATTTATTTTTATCTTTTATGTTTGGTTGAGTTTAAGTGATGATGGTTGTGTAATGCGAATGTTATGTGCAAACGTGTGGGACATGAAAATAGCTAGACCCAATTGAACTTGCTAACTGCTTGCATTTATTTAAAAACCCCCGATCATTTTTTTTATTTTCTTGTAACCTGATAATGTTTTTTGATAATGATGATGACGAGGTACACATTTTACGACAGTTTTATTTGTTTATAGTCATACATATTACTGTGGTTTTGTTGTTGTTGTTGTTGATTTTTAATATAACACTAGAATAGTAAAAATACAATTTACTGTTATTGTAACACAAACAAAAGAAAAAACCTCATTTTTATATAGGACTTTTTTTTTCTTTCTAATCAGGAGAAAAGGAGGCAAGGTGATTCAAATAAAATTTGGTATAAGAATTATTATTATTTGCAAAAAAAAAAAGTTTATGCTAACTCCCATCCAAAAATTAAAATATGAGGAGGCTTAGAAAAAAGGCGTGTGTGCGTGAATAAAATATATGATGAACATCTTGAACAAAACAAAACGAAATGATGCGCTTGTCAATAAACAGTAAAAAGAAAGTGGATACGAGAGAGAGGGAGAAAGAGAAAAAAAATGATTATACAAGTGGAAGATGTTTCTTTTGTACATATGTTTGCAATAAAAAAGATTTACTACTGCTTCTTCAACATTATCTTCATCAGCCGATATAGATGGAAAGAAATAATAAAGATATCAAAAAAAAAAAGCTCGTGTGGGGTTTACTTTTTCTTTTTAGGAAAAAGAACCATTATAATAATAAAAATGAGGAGGAAATAAAAGGAACACGAGCCATCAGTAAAGCAAATAAGATTGTTATATGTGCATGCTTTTAAGGACACCATATTAAGGAACGGGTTTTTGTTATATATCAATTATAATTTAAAAACATAATATGACTGTAGCAAAGCCATCATCATTGAATTTGATTTCAACTTCCATATCTTGTTGTTCTGGAATATCACGAACCATTGTATCGTCTACACGAACAGCAATAACGTTGCCTTGTGTTGGTTCACCACCATCGTGTTTTGAAACATGTCGAATAACATTTTTGATTGGTACTGGTACATTGAGTTTGGTTGAAAGCTTGTCGATCAGGTTTTGAACACTAAGCTCATCAAGATAGATGGCTCTATAATATTCATCATTGGGACACCTTGCAAATAGCGAAAGGACTAATATTAAAAAAAAACAGAAATAAAAAAATAGTTAGATATAACGCTGATATTACTGAGAGTTATCACGTTAAGAGTATTTACCAGCATGGCGACGACGTCGAATTGGAATGTAATTTGGGTCAATACCGTCTACTTCTAAAGGACCATTGCTACTACCGGTATCATACATTGAGTAATGAGGTGGATAAGTTGGAGAAGATGATGTAGATGACGATGAAGGAGTTGATGGTGACATGGATGATGTTCCATTATTATTATAAGTTGCTGTTCGAATAGTAGGATTAGGTTGTGATTGACAGAAATAATCTTGACTAGAAACAGTAGCGGCGGAACGTTTGATTCCACGAGGAGAAATTGGAGAATTAATTCCAGGAGAAATACTGGTAGAAGGTGGGGATGATGATGAAGTTGAAGTCGGTGATGAAGTATTTGTTGAAAAAGTAAATAACGATGATTTGTTTAATGATGATGATTTGAACCGCTCAGCAGTCGTAGTATTCGAATAAGTTTGTTCCAGTGCAACAGATGACATGACAGGTGATGATAACTCTTCAGCGATATCTGAAAAAGCTGTATACTTAATTTCTCTTCGAAGAGCATTTAACAAAGGGTGCGCTTCTTCGGGGTTACCTGTATAGAGTGTATCAAATATGTTCAGTTTGATAGGTTGATTACAGAAACAAAAAAATAAAGTAGATATTTTTTTTACATAATTTAGAAAAACAAAGTATACCTTGAAGTTTTTCAAGTTGCTTCTCAATGTGACGTTGATCATCCTTATTCTTGCGCTCAGCGCCCTAATGTATAATAATAATATATAGAGGTATGATTTTTTTTTTTCGAAATTAGAATAAAAATAAGCATGAAGTACATGTGATGTAGAAAAAAAGAGGCCAAGAAAATTACAAACCTTATCACGAAAGAGTTTAATTTTACAATATGTGGCTTCGACCAATGATTGTTGCTGTACTTGATGTTCCGTAGATGTTGAAACTTGTGTTTTCATGTGCAATCGTAAAGGAATACCTTTAACCCCTTTTATACGTGAAAAATCGGTAGATAAACAGTTGAACTTAATATAAATTTTTGCACCACGTTTTCCATGCCAATCAAAAGTAATGCGGTCAAAGTAATCACATTGTACATTATGAATACCAGAACATCTATTGTGGTCTATAATAATTTTTCATAAGGAGAAAGAACGAGAGAGGGGAAAGGGATTATTTAATAAGTATTTGTTATAGAATTATTGTTATTTTCTTTTTCTTTTTTTTGACAACTAAATAGCCATTTTGTATTAACAAGTTAAAAAAAAATCCAAGAAGAAAAAAGGGATGCAAAAGAAAACAGATAAAAAAAAGAAGGGCGAGGAGAAGAAAAGGTTTTGCTTTATACATATAATCTGGAGAAGGGGAAAAAAAGGGAGTGTATTATATTATTTCTTTTTTTAGTAACTTACTGACTTCTAGTGCTCGTGCATTTTCGGGTTCTCGTTGTTGTCCTAACCAAAATCTCCAATAGTTGAGCGCTAAGCGACGATGGGATTCATCATGAAACATTAAAGCCAAAGTACTTGTATGAGTACCGTCATATTGTTCATTATCGGAAAGAGATATGCAGTAATATTGCCCTACGTATATATAAATAATAATAGTAATATTAGCATATCTGTTTACATAATAAATTAGTTATGCATAATAATACATACCTTTATTTAGATAAGTAAGTTGTGTTTCTTCCGATCTTTGTGCAGTAGCTGGAGGAGCTAAATGTAGTAAATAATTATGTCAAGTAGTGACCCCATATTTAACAGTCAGTACGTTACGTTATGCATCAGCGTATAACAATAAAGAAAAAAAAACCGAGAAATGGAATCAAGAGGAAAATGAAAAAAGAAATTCTAACAGTCCAGACACATGGAGCTGCTGTGTGAAAAACCAAAGAAAGTTTTGCTTTACTATACCTTCCAAGATAATATCGTATCGGAGACTAAGAAAACCATTAACAAAAATTCCACACGTTGTCAGTTAAAAAAAACTTTATTCTTTTACTAATTTTTGTAATACCTCACGCATGGGTTACACCATTAGAAACACACTATTACACCCCTTCTTTTCCTTCCTCTTTTCTTTCACACATATAACGTATATCGGGAAAGAGATTCCGAACAGTTTTATTATTTATTTTACCTAATTGGAGATGGACAACTTGTTGGGGGAGATGGAGCTATTGTTGTAGTTCCTCCTGATAAAAATGAGGGTGAAGAAGAGTAAGGTGATGGATTTGTTGAAAATACAGGATGATGGATAGTTGTTGTGTCAATAGAATATGGCACGCCAGGTGCTTCAGTAGTATCATTAGTGGTGGCTCGAGCGGGGTAGCTCCCACTATTGTTGAGAAATGAAATCGGTGACAGACTAGTTGTTGTTGGTAGAACATGATGATGATTTGTTAATGATGTTGTGTCAAATCGACCACTACCATTATTACTACCTAAAATAGCTTGTTGTTGTGATTGTTGCTGCCGATATCGATTATTAGAACGATTTTGTATATTTGTATTAAAATTGTTATTATCGTTTGCATACGAAGGTTCACTAAATGAGCTATCATAAGAAAAAAAAATAAGTTGAGTATCATCAATATAAATGTAAAAAAGACCAGACATTTTTATTTCTTTATATTTTATTTTATTCTTTACCCATCAGGACAAGAAGGAATTGGAAGATAAGAGTTGGCCAGCATTATTCTAGTAGTTACGTAGCAACAAAGTATTGTTGATATATGTCAATCATTTCAATAATAGAAGCAAGAATGACGTAATAAGGTATTAACTTGAAAAAAACTATTACAAACCTTTTTTTTTTCTTCGTGAATATATATTAGTGAATATGTGCTGTATTAAATATTTTAAAAATCAAATAACAATAAGAAAAAGTAAAAGAAGAGAAATAAAGAATTGAAATAATAAAAAAAATGACACGAATTAAAATAAGTTTTAAATGATAATAGAGTTTGTGCTTAAGCAACAATACTGATAAATAGGTGATAGACGCCTCTTTTTTCTTTGATTGAAGAATTTTTTTTAGTAGCTGTTGTGCACAAAAAAAACCTGAATAAGTAAAAGCAGTTACTACTTATATATATTTATATATAGGATACGATTTTTGATACGATTTATTTATATTAATCCCTGAAGAGAACGTTCGCTTGTAAACTGTTGTGCAGGAATAAGGAGAATTTGGTTATCTATTGGCTGTTGTATTTTTACACTATATCAAAATTATATGTTGTTATGTGTTATTGTTTTGCGTGTGTTGCTTTTTTTTTAAACTTTTTTATTGCGCTTTCTAATTCTTTCTTTCTTCTACTTCGCCTTCTCCTCTCTCTCTCTGTACCCACCCCCTTTTTTTCTTCTCTTTCTCCCTCTTCTTTTACTTTCTATATCCTTTTTTAACTCTCCTACCCCCCTCTTCTCCCCACCCCGCATATAACCTTTACCAAAAAAGAAAAAAAAAGTCATTGGATTTCCAAGGAGTTTAGAACTGTTGTGCTGATCACTCCGTTATGTTACAACAGTATTTATAAAAAAAGGATCTTCTGTTGTTGCGTACGTATCTAATAGTAATTAAACAAGTTGTTTTCTCAAAAAAGAAAAAAGAAAGCAGAGACTTTGATGTGCTATAATCATATATTATGTAATTATAACGGTAATATATATTATTATACTTATACCTTATTTTTGCAAAGAAGAACAAGAACGTAGAAATTGCATATAACACGTTCTCCTGGGATATTTAACAATTTGCATATGTAATCCATCAAATAATAACCCGTGTCTAATATTAATAGGTATGTAATAAGAAGTTTCCAACTACATATTTTTTATATGTAAATGCAAGTGCTTAGATTTCTAAGAACCTTACATGTACTCTTTTATAATAATATGCATATCGTATAATGTGTAATACTAAACATGATATTGTACTTTTATTACTGCTTAAAAATACATAATATTTAATAGTGCATACGTAATAATAAAAATAAAAATTACTGCAAAATGTAAGGACGAACCTTATATCAACATAGTATGCTTGTGAACCTACTAGTTTTATACTTTTATTTTAGGGGCGCTGATCTCTATTTATATTTACAAATACACATGTCGTTGTTTGTCGTCCAGCTAATACGTAAATGGACTAGTATACTGTATTTATAATATATATGGATACAATTTGTGATCGTACTATTGTATTATCTTTCATCAGTCGCAATAATACCTTATATAAGATGGCATTGTGACTGAATACTTATGATCAATATAAAATGTACAAAATACGTAGAATGATTCTTTCTTAAAGGAAGTAAAAAAATTGCATGTATAATAGGTACGTAATGATAATAAAGGAGTAGTAGAACGGACATTTTTAGTGACCAAATGTGAAAACTTCCTTTCTCTTTTTTTTTTAACTTCTCTCTATAATAAACATTACACCGAGAAGTCATTAAGGTGACTGCAGAGCTACTGTATTCTTTTTTTTTCTTTATGTAGTAATATTATAGCATTTTATCTGTAATATACACCGGACCAAGTTTCTTTTTTCGTGATAATATTAAAGAAAATCGGTCGATAATAATAAAGTTAGAAAAAAATAATTATAAATTGATTGTTTGCCACATTTTTGTGCATGTGTGTAGCACAAACAAACAAAAAAAAAAAAGAGACGACAGATGACATTTATGAAATATTAAGAAATATTTACAATGAATATATATGTGTAACAATAAAATGAGTGGTCGATTCTGGGAAACAGATGCGCCATTAAAGGAGAAACGACAATGACATGATACTAATAATTCATTGTGTAAATAAGTTATTCTTTTTTCCATAATCCAAATAATAATACGTATACTTTGTTATGATTAAACGTTAGTGACACACATGTTTTTTTTTCTTATCCTCCTTTAGAACAGTCAGTCACCTTTTGTTTACGTATCATTTGATCTTTCTTATATTCTTCATTCTTGATCTTCCATATAATAGATAATTCTATAAACAAGTCTTAGACTTCACCCTTTCCCCCAAAAATAAAAATAAAAATAAATAATAGGCCAAGACTTTGTCCTCATAGCTACCGTAAAATTGTACTCCTTCAAACGTCAAACTAGTCTAACGCACTCTTAATTACCTTATTTATATAATTGTAATCATTTTGAGATAATGATACTATAAAATGATTTCCTCTTCTACCCCTAATATAAATGATATATGTAATACTAATATTAGTGAATGTAACTAGCTAGCTACTTTAATATGAAATTACAAGTCGTATATAATATGTTATTAATCATTTTTATTAATTGCCAATGTAATATTATCAAGGATTTTTATTATTTATTTGTATATTTCTACATAAAAGTCTTATTTTTTTTAAATGTGTTTTAGCAACAACCATTTTCTATATTTTATTTTGTAATACTTTAACTCCAACCTCCACCATCAAAGCCGAAGAATCCCTAAATAACCAAATATAAAACATGTGAATTTTAAACATTTAATTTTTCTCCTCATGTAGTATAATAACCTCTCCCCTATTTTAACTTCCGTTTGCATAACTTATTTTTGTATTTGTCCTGGGTATCATATATGGAACTTTTATAGAGCTTTATATATATATTAAAAAAGAGCCTTACCGTCAATAGAAAAACTGGAAAATATGGCTTCTTTTCAATTTGTGAACACCCTATATATATACATTACAAGTAAACATGTATCAATAACAAAAATAATTTCATTAGGGGGGGAAGACAAAAAAAAAAGGAGAAGAAATGATCAAAAAACAAAAACTTGGATCACTTACAATTCCATGCAGATGTTAAACGACCATCAATACAACTTCCAGCATCATAGAAATTATCTGCACCAGAGCCATCAAATGCACCTCGAAAGAAATCAGCTATTTATATATATATATATAGAAGAAAATAATTATAAGTTAAAAAAGGTAATTAAAATACATTATCACTATTATTATTATTTACCAAGTATAGCTTTTCTACACTCATCCACACCACCAAATTTTCGTTCAAGGAACTTTTTTCCACCCTCGTGATTTGTTAATTCATCCATTTTATCAAGTGTAAGACAAATAGGTCCAAGAATACGTGAAACTTGGTTATACTAAATTATGAAAGTTTGTTATTAGTGAATCCATATTTTCTCTTTTAAGCTAGAAATATAATTGATTTACCTTGTCAATAAATATTAAGGCATTAGGTACGTTTTTATCTCCCAAATGAATTACACTACTTCCAATCCACGTGCCAGCTTTCTTTTGCGCTTTAAATAATGTCCTATGCATCTCCCTGGAAACTGCAGGGCATGGTTGTATGCGATGCAAACCCTGACCTGTCTGTGAGAGCCGATAGGGATTCGATGTACTAAGCATGTCCTGATCGGCCAGCGTCCAGAGCATAAACATTTCGTTGAGAATTTCCCGCCATAGCTTTAATGTTTGGTTTACATAGATATATTGAGTTTCATGATCATGACTTAAACGATGACCTTGTGCACCTGCTGCAATTGATAATGAATATTCATCTTCTGATTCTTCTTTTGGATTGAAATATTCTTCTAAATAATGTATCATTTTTTCGCAAGGGTCACTATCAAAAAAAATAAAAAAATGTTTTAGTAGATGAACACGTATTTTTTTTTTAATTTATAATAATTCTCGTTTTTTCTTTCTCTTAATTATATTTTTTATTTTAGATAACTTACCGATTTTCTCGAAGATATGCATTATTATCACCGATACTATATAAACAATGACGAATCTCATCGGCTGACAAATATTTTGATTGATATTTTCGACTTAACTGTTCAATTGACTTTTCTTTACGTCTAATTTCAGCTTGGATTTGTGACCGACTTTTTCCTTCAGGTATAATTTCTCGTGTTGCTAATATAATGATATCTTCCCGAAGAACACCGAGTCCTCGTCGTTCTTTGAGGAATTCATATACAGTAAGGATAGGTGCCACACAACTAAATCCAAGCATCTCTTGAACTTCTGGGATCATTGAATCCTAGAGAAACATTTGCATAAATAAACCAAACAAGAAACATTTCTACTTTCCCCTCCTCGCCTTTTTACTCTTCACCCCTCAAACTCAGGATAATGTAATGTTATAACTTGTCGTCATGATACTCGTATGTAACAACAAAATAATTACTTACTGATAACATATACATTAATTTACCATATGCAGATCGCATTTTTTCAGGGTTCATAATCTTATGTCTATTACATAATTCATCCAGCCATTCATTCATTAGAATATCGCTCACTCTTTTTTTTTTTCTTTTATATATAGAAAAATGACAATGTTTCTCTTTTTAATTAACTTACCGGCGACCAATTTCAAAGATCCGTTGAAAAAATTGCTCATTTTCATCAAATGTACGTTCAGCAAATAACTCTTGGCCTCTCTTATAGTCACAAGCAAGTACAAGACCAGTTAATACTGCACATAATTCCTTGATTTGACTAACAATTCGTTTGGCTTTACTTGTATGTGATTCATTATCAATATGATCTATTTAAATGTATAAAGTGGATAATCTTATGAGTTAATACTTTTTTAAAATTTATCTCCAACCTAATAATTCAGTTAGGTAAAAGATTACTGTCTCCTCAACCTTACTTCTTCCAACTTTACACCCTTTTTTTTTGTATTAAAAATAAAAAATACCTGTATATTCACTGACATTAAGTGCCGATTCTAATCTATTATTTTAGTTTGCTATGTTAGTTAATTCTTCTTCCTCTCTCTCTCCTCCGTTAAATACACACACACACACACACATATATATATATATATATATATATATATACCTAAAACACTTACAATCTTAACATCTTCCTTTCTTCTATATGTAATCGTAATGGAATATATTTTGCTCTATTACATATGTGTCAGATCTTTCTTTGTCCAATACATGATAGTATATATATATACCCATAGCATAAAGCTTCTTCCATTTTTGTTTTACCTGTTTTCCATCCATTTTCCAATATCAAAATCAGCATTCTTTTTAATAGCTGGTGCGCTTTTTACATCTACCTTTGTTGCTTTCTATAGTAAAATAATCATTGTATATACAGTAGAAAAGTTTAATAACAATGCTCCCACATTAACATTAATTATAACTGACCTCTTCCTTATCAACCAAAGTATATTCATCGTCTTCTTCCATTTTCTCTACAGTCTTATTTTCTGCTGTATATGGTTTGGTAGTATGTTTTGCTCGTTTTCCAGTCCGATGTATCATACCTTTTATTATTATTATTATTAGATAGTTCATTCTTGTAATTACAAATTAACTTGAAGAAAAAACCAAAAATATCTTACCAAAACAAACTTCACAAAAAGGTTCATTACAATTTTCACAAAACACAATTGCCTAAAAGTATATTCGTATTTATATAACTAGACGATTAGTCCCTCAATCAATGCCTATTATTAAATTATTGAATGAAAGGAAACAGAAGACAATTGATCTCGACAAGCCAATAGAAGCGATCCTTTTCCTTGTTTCAATATTATCCCAATAAAAAAAAAAAACCAAACTTACTGCTTGATCCTTGCATTCTACACAAAAGCCAGGTTCAGCTTCTTGTTCAACTAATAACACGGAATCTTCGTTCAAGTCTTCTTCTTCAGTTTCCATAACTGACACTTTATCTGACAAGATGTCATCTAGTTGATTTCGTTTATTGGCACCGGATGGCATGGTTGAGGAAGGTTTTTGCTTTCACTTTTTTCTTTAAAAATTGATAAATTTACTTTGCCGATTGCTATTATATAATAATTTTTATATTTTGTTTTATATAGTTATTGTATTTGCTAAGAAGGAAGATAAAGAAAGAGAGAGCGAAAAAGTGGCACAGTGTCTTGGAAAGAAAGTAATGGTACAGCCGTTTAAGTATGAGCCTAAATAGGAGTGGTGACTGGCGGTATCGTTTTATTTTATTTAAAATACAGTCTGAAAGTTATGCATTAAAAATACGTGATTCCACGCCACTTTACAAATTAATTGTTTCTTCTGTACATGTTTGAGTATACCATCATCAATTGTATTAAATATTGAAATTTTTTTTACAAAAATCTATGTTGAATGGTATTCATATTAATATATATCAATGCTCAAAATATTATAGCTACGTACAATATAATATAAAGTATACAAATAAAAGAGAAAAGTAATAATTATAGTTAATAATAGCAACGTTTATAACAAAAGGAATCTTTCTCTGTTTTGCAGGAGAGTTATAATGTAGTTCCTGGACAATACTGCATTATTCAATATACTGTGAAGTAGCTCTTTTTCATTCATCAGCAACTTCAAAAAGTTAGCTTTATATGTAGGTTATGTCACACATTCGATAGACAACATAATTGACAGAAGATTCTTTTCTATTTCATCCAGGTGATGGGGTTATCCTATTTTGGAAAATACTAAACATCACTTTATGAAATGATACGTACGTGTTACATACATAATAATCAAAAGAGTAGGATTTTCTGTTTACAGTTATATATGATAGCTCAGCATTTTCAATTCTATCACTTTTCTTCATAATCTAACGAAGCCAGATTATCTAAGATCGCGTTTTTGATTGTTTCCTTGACAACTATAGCCCCTTAAAAAACCCCCATACTTGTCTTTCTTGACAGCTTGTCATATTCTGAAATTTCCTATACCTATCGTTACCATGGTTACCACACTATTTCTAAAACCCAGATTTGTTATAAGAAGTCGGAATATCTTTTTTTCTTAATCTGAAACTATGTCAAGATTCCTTGCTGGCGGAAAGAAGAGGATTATATAGACTGAAACATTTCAAGGTAAACGTTTATTGTTCTGTCTTCTTAATATCTTTTTTACTCCTCTTTGATCTCTCACATGGCTTTTAAAAAGAAGACAGAAGAAAAAAAAATGTGCTGAGTTACGCACATCTAATATTTGCTCATGCTTTTTTTTTTTTTTTTTTGTTCCTTGGGAGCACAAAAAAAAAGCGATAAATACTACTATCAATCTGTGACATGTTTATTTAGTAAACTATTATTCATATCGTGTAAGACGAGAAGTAAACAATTGAGCCAAAACTTTTCATTTATCCTTTTAACGAAACTGTACAATAATAATGTCGGCTTTTATTAACAAAATTGACATCCGGCGAGACCTATTATATACATCCCAAACGCGCACGCGAGCGACGTTGGTATTATTAAGTTTTATCTTTGCATAATTAGCTTTAAAATTCAGATATCGGTTATGTATTATGAATTAAACTCAAAATATATTGTAGAAATATAATACCTGCTATGTAATACCTCCCATTATATATATAAAAAAAAAAGAAAATATGGATATCATTTCAATTTTCCGGACTCCGAGATTTTTTTTTTCAATGTATTTATCTATGTATTACAATTATAAAAGGGAAACAGGAGACTTCGGGGTCGTTTCGACTCTCTCTTTTTTTCCCTCTCATTGTTATCTTATCATTTTTTTTTTGTTGTTTCATATATAAAAAAAAAATACATAACACTTTTTTTTTCCCTTTTTTTTTTTTCTTCTTATTCTTGTAACTTTTTTTTTCTTTTCTTTATTTTTTAATGGACAGACGGCAATCGACAGACGCGGATTCATTGCCGCCTATTCCCGAAGACCAACAATTAGGATCGTCACCAAGAGACATAATCTCCCCAATAAATTCTCGTCATTCCACAACTACTACTCATGACTTGCCTTCACGTTCTTATTTTTCCTCTCATGTCAATTACGATCCTCGTACGTAAAAAAAAAAAAAAGAATAAATATCGTTTTTATTTATTTATTATGAACCGCCTTGTTAGTATGACCTTTTTGATTTATTTATATAAATGTATATAATAGATATCGATGCTCGATATTCTGCATCAATTGAATCGATTCGCGCTCAGTCAGTTGCATTGGGTGATTTATGCATGACAGATGATACCCCTACACGATCAAGAAGAGGAACAGAAGTAGATATTACATCAACACCATCTAAAGGTCATCCTTCATCTGCAAGTCCAAGTGTTAGTAATTTATCAGCATTACTTCACCATCATCATTATGATGAACAAAATGGCCATGGAAATAAAAATAAGAATACAAGCAAACATCAGGGATATCATTATCAACAACAAGATGAAGAATCTAGACCACTACTTGAACATGTAGATACAGGTCGTACTTCATCTACTCAATACCATTCTATAGACGCAGATAATACATCATTGATGCAACAATACTCATCATCTCATCAGAATAATAATATGGGATCTCAACAACAACAACAACAACAACAACAACGTTATCATCATCATCATCATCATTATTCGTCATCATGGTTACCTCAACGATTATTGGGTTGTTTACCTTCAATAAATCATAAACAAGGTGGAACATCCTTTATAATAAATTTGATCAAAAGACCACTTGAATGTATACCAGCTGTCATTTTAGGATTATTACTTAATCTCTTAGATGCTATTTCATATGGTAATAATAATAAGAGAAGAGTAGGATTTGATTATTCAATGCAAATTAAAAGAAAAAAAAAAAAAAAAAGAAAAGAGTGATACTAACGATATTTAGGTATGATTACATTTCCGCTTAACAACCCGATCTTCGCATCCTTTGGACCGGATGGTATTTCAATGTTTTTTGTCAGGTAAAAAATTATTCTTTTAACACGTGCGACGTTGTACAGTATAACAACAAAAAAGGAAATAATGTAACTCATTTATATAATTTTTTTTTTCCCTTTTTTTTTTTTTTTGATAGTTGCATTGTCGCACAGGTCGTTTATTCATGTGGCGGAAGTATTTTTCCTGGTGGTAATGGAAGGTAAGTAAGAGTAATTTTTTTTTTTTTTTGCCCCAACAAAAGTATTATTAGAACAAAAAAAAAAAACGTGATATTAACTTAAAATTTTATTATATTATAATCTTGCATGAATCATGAATTCATCATTATTAAATTTACAATGATAATTATAATAATAGTATGATGATCGAAGGTAAAATAATAGATCTAAGCAATTTTTGGAAAAAAAAAGATGAATCTATCAAAACAAATATTATGATTATATTAGTGGTAGTATAAGTGATGATGATTTGTTATAGAAAGAACAAAGTCTATATGATAGAAGGACTATAATAATAACAATTTTTTTTTTCCTTTTTTTCCTTAGTCGTTCCTTTCTTACATATTATGGCCGAACAGATTGTTACCTTTGTTGGAGCAGAACATAAACAACAAGTCATTTCATCTACTATGGTTGCATTTGCATTAAGTAGTATCATGACCGGACTTGCGTTTTTCTTATTGGGTGCATTCAACTTGGGATCTTTGATTGGATTCTTTCCACGACATATCCTTGTAGGTACGATCGGTGGTGTTGGATGGTTTTTAGTCATTACTGGTATTGAAGTATCAGGTCGACTGGAAGAAAACTTCAACTATACCATTCCTATTTTTCGAAAAGTCTTTTTGGATCAACATACATTGATGCTTTGGACTGCAGCATTAGGGGCTGCTTTATTTTTACGTTTAATTCAACAAAAATTTACAAATGCATTGGTAGTACCCGCGTTTTATATGATATTACCTATTGCCTTTTATTTGGTATTAGTGGTTGCCCGATTGGATATAAATCAAGTGCGTGATGGGGGATGGATTTTCCCTTTGGTAGAGAGTGATCTACCATTTTGGCATTTTTATACCAATTTTGACTTTGCAATGGTGGATTGGGAAGCTGTTGGTAAAACAATTCCGGCCATGTTAGCATTAACATTTTTTGGTATGTATATTCTGTGATTATATATGTAATAATTACAACCACCGTAGTAAAAAAATATAATCTCTTATAATGCAAAATATTTATTTATTTCTAATAAATAGGTGTTCTTCATGTTCCAATTAATGTTCCTGCACTTGGAGTTTCTACTAATAAAGATGATGTCAATGTAAATCGTGAATTGATCGCTCATGGTATGTCTAATGCTATATCTGGTTTTCTAGGATCTGTACAAAGTAAGTGTTTTTTTTTTCAAGTTTAATACAAGTTATATAGTAATTTATATGTTTGAGAAAAAAAAAAGAAAAGTTATTGATTTTCTAACTCTTTTTTTTTTCTACTAAAAACATATAGATTATTTGGTATACACAAATAGTTTATTGTTTATTCGTTCTGGAGGTGATAGTCGATTAGCCGGTTTAATGCTTGCAGCAGCAACTATGGCACTTTGGATGGTGGGACCATGGATTGTTGGTTATGTTCCTACCCTTGTTGTTGGTAGCTTAATTTTCCATTTAGGATTAGACTTACTCAAAGAAGCGCTCTATGATACATGGGGTAGTGTTCATTATTTGGAATACATTACCATTTGTATGATTATCTTTTTCATGGCAATTTTGGGCTTTGTCGAAGGTATCTTGCTTGGTATTGTCATGGCATGCATTTTCTTTGTTGTACAAAATGCTCGGTCAGGTGATGCTATTCGTTCCATGCATACAGGTCAAGAATTAAGATCTACTGTTCGACGTCTTTATCGACAACAGAAATTTCTTAAGCATGTAGGTCGACAAATTCAAATCATTAAATTACAAGGCTATTTGTTTTTTGGTACCATTAATCAAGTGGAAACAGCCATTCGTGATATGTTGGATGAACGAGCTTGGGAAATGAGTCCTGTACGATTCTTGATACTCGATTTACAATTGGTTCAAGGCATTGATTTCAGTGCAGCAGAAGCGTTTGTTCGTATTCGTCGATTATTGAAGAATAGAGAAATGTATATGATCTTATGTAATATTGCTCGTCATTCGGATCAAGCCAAGGCATTGATGAAAGCAGGAATGTGGGCAGATGAATTGGACGAAGGTGATGATTTGAAATGTTTTGAATACTTAAATGATGCATTAGAATGGTGTGAAAATACACTTCTTCGTGCTTATTTCGCTCGTATGCCTCATCATCGAGTTCCAGGTAATTATTATAATATTCATTTTTTTTTTTGTATTCAATGATCTAGACTTATTATGAATATATTAAATTCTAAACCATTTAAATGTTGGTTATAATATAGTACCTATTAAGGATACAAGTACTTCTGTGAGTGAAGAAACCCATATTGATATGATTGCAGATGCATCACCACGTCAAAAAATGGTAACCAAGGCAATTCAACAATTAATTCCAGGTAAATCGACCCTTTGATAAATTAAAAAAAAAAGAATTATACAAAACATATATACTAATCTATTATGATAGATGCCAATGTCCCACAAGTATATTCCAACTTATCACAGCCAACACTATTAATGGTCCAAGCACTGAGTGAATTAACATTTGATGAAATACCCGTGGAATTTTACCACAAACTTGCTGGATATCTTAAAAAGGAGACCTATTTACGTGGTCAATGTTTATGGAAAGAAGGAGATCGTGCAGATTGTCTTATTGTATTAGAACAAGGGTCTTTACGAAGCTTAATGTCAACAGGATCATCGGCATCAGCATCAAATAATAATAATACCAAAGAAAATAATGTTGTAGTTGAATCCATTTTACCAGGAACAATTGTAGGTGAACTTGGATTATTTACTGGTGGTCCTCATCGAACACGCTCTTTAATTGCAGAACAAGATTCAGTACTTTGGAAATTGACACAAGAATCATTTGATCATATGCGAAAGACTGATCCACAAGTTGCAAACCAATTTATTATGCTTTCTCTTCATTTTTCAAGTGATCGTTTGGAAACAATGATTCGATACGCTTTTCAACTTCATTAATTTTTTTTCTTTCTTTCTTTTTTTTGCATTCCACATACACACACATACAATCCTCTTTTTTTTTAATTTTAAGTATTCTTCTTCTTGTATACACAACAACTACATTTATATAATAGCGTAAAAAAAAGTATACTTTTAACTACAACACTACGATACATATCCTCCTCTTACTGTTATTGCTTACAATTATCATCATGCTTTTTTTTCTTTATTCCTATCATATCTTTTTTTTTTCTAATACGCACAACATCTTTATATTCAAACAGTATAAGATTATTTGATTTTTTTAAAAAATTAAAATTAAATCGTATTAAATAAAACAAGTATTTTCTTCTCTTTATCATTTAAAATGTAATACGTACCTTGGATTATTATATTAGGTACGTATTCACATGTTATACATTATGGGACTTAGGATGATAATGCTCTTATGTAACGTATTTCCCTTTTATTAATCACTTCTTTCTCTGTACGTACGTATGTACGTGAGAGATATTCAATAAATGTTATTTATCATGCATGATATCACAAGCAGTAGCACATATACTAAAGCATACAATATTCTATAACTTTATTATTATTATTTCATTATTAGCAAATAATTTTCGTCAACCCATAAGTCTAACATTATTAGGTTATATAATATCTGTGGTAATGAATTCAAATATCAGGAAACCGTTTTATTAATTCTTTTTTGGGGTTCATTGTTCATCTACGATATCCATGATATAAAGCTTCCTAATTTTCTTCTCTACACCAAATGTATTTAAGCTACTTTGTCAGAAAAAATAACCATAGTACCTAAAACAAACCTATTTCAAGACAAGATAATTAATTAAAAATATTTGTACTATTTTATTAATATTCTCTTTTGTTATAATGTATCTATCATATCCCACCATCACTTTTAATTGAGACACATATGAATGTGTAATAGCTCGAGAATACATTCAGGAAATCAATACCATTTGCGAGTCATTTTTGAACAAGTCGTTTTGATCAAGTGAATTACATAGCACTTGTTGTTATTATTAATTATAATTTATATTCTTTTTATTATGTATAACTGGTTGATGTTATTATTAATGATGGTTGTTCTAAGCAAGCTCTTTGTCAGACGCATCACTAACTATTTGCTTTCCATTTTTTTTTGAATAGAAAATCAGATATAAAATAACTAAATAGATTATTTGGATTATATCGAATAATATAATTACGTATGATTATTTTTCATCCAACACACACACACGACAACCTGATGTAAAAAGTCAATAAACAGCTGACCATGTTTTCATTCAAAGTAGTGCCAGTTAAATAATGAATACTGTAAATGACATTTGTCAAGAAGTGTTTTAGGGTTATTATATATTTCCTTTGTTATTCGTATTACTAGTAATACCAATGACTTTATATATATATATATAACGAGAAAATTTTAGTTTATAGATATACAATATCAAAAAATGTTATATATAAAAGCTTTCCCCCTTAATTTTTTTTTATTTTCTTGCATAAAATTATATTATGAATTTTAATTGGCTATAATCAGCCACCAATTTTTTTAATACCCACAAAAAGAAAAGAGTTGTCAAATTTAAATTCCTGTCGTTTCAACCCGCGTTTCCATTTTTTTTTTATATCTAATATAACAATAATGGAGGTGGATCAAGAACAAATTCAAGTACGATTGGTTAGTCGTCAAGAAAAATATGCTGTTCCAGAAGCACCTATTCGAGTACCTACTTCATTTAAACGTTTTGGTTTATCTGAAATTGTAAACAACCTTCTCAGTCATGGTAAAAAATCCTTGCCAGCGCGTTCTTCAATCCATTGTCGTGCTTCAGACCAATCCTTGTTAAGAGTTAACAAACCGTGTTTACCACGACGTTTAATAAGTTGATCAGGCTTGGCAACAAGCTTATCAGTCAATA
>JAEPRB010000224.1:0-65192 GCA_016758965.1 Circinella minor
TAATACTCTTGGATTACTTGATTAAAATAGCTTTATCAGTGCGATTTTTTTTTTGTCTGACAGTAAAGTGAAGAATAATCTTTATGGTTGCACAGATTTCCCATTGGCATACCGCATTATCTGTGTATCTTACTGAGTCGTTAATTGTTTAGCGGCAATAAATCTTATAACAATTAAGGGTCCAATCATTTGATATTTCGATAATTGCTTTTTTTTATCAATATAACAATTATTATATTTTCATGTTATCATAGAGTTAAGCATTATTCGAACCATTTCAGGAAGCAGTTACATAGTTATAATAGATATAGGATAATACATATAAAGCAACAGCATAATCAGAATGATATCGCTCTTGTTTGGAGTACTGTTAATAGACATATAGCTAAAACATCACCGTGTTAGTTAAATTATAAGAAATATCCATACGTAGGTGCTTTTATGAATAATTAATTTCTGTAATAAAGTAAATAAGATAAAATATATCTAACAATATCTAGTAACACCGTACGTACCTTTGTTTAAAATGGTTTCGAATTTTCTGATCGACAAATGAACACTGCTCATCAATTCTTAAAAGAGCACTTACTGGCAAATGGTTCACTAAAACTAAAGCAAAAGCTTTCCAAACATACATTTATTTTACAACCTGCTCCTCCTGTAAATCTGGATCAACAATCAAGAATATACTACTATTTGATATTGATATAGTTACTAGCATCATTACTATAAAAGTGCGTACCGAATTTTCTGATTACTTTTATGTCCATCATGTACTTAATCCACGATCAGTCAAATGTAATTCGAACTACTCTACCAACAATTATATGCGCATTAAATCATTATTATACAATATTTTCCATTTTTGTTGATTAGTGTTGCAGTTTTTAATGTCCTGAATTAATAGGATTTGTTCCCAAAACCACCGTATAAGTTAAAGTTGGGTAATGGAGATTATCAATTACATTCGAAGAAAGATAGTCTGACTATAATAACGGATTCTATTTTTATACAATTGGAACTCTATTGAACATTAAAATGAACGATGTAATCTTTGCCAACCGAGTATTGTGAACGCCACAAAACGTACTTTGCAGACCAGACAGGACTACGCTTAATATATGTATGTTACAAGTTATCAACTATCAATAAGATATGATCAGCGCACATAGATACTCTTGAAATCAATGAATCACACGTTGATTGAGCTCCTTTTTTAATCGGCGTCTGTGGGGGTGTTGTAACTCTGACATTTGTTTTTCAAAGTAAAATATTTTGCCACTTATCACTAAAAACGCTATTGTTGTTTGTGTATACTTTGTGAGCCAATGCTACTTTTGTAATCAAAAATTACCAACCCCGTTCTCAAAAGAAATTCGGCGCATATCATGTGTATGGGTAGCCAAAAAAGAAAAGAAGATATAGTAGCAACACTCTGCCCTCGTACAAACTGGGAATATATTAATTTTCAATAACAAACAAAACCTTCCAGATGATTGTAACAAACAACAAAAATATAAATGTGTTGCGAACACTCTGTCTTCAGAAAACTAACTTTTAATAACAAACAACAAAAATATTCATTTATGATTTTATTATTTTTTTGATGCTACTTCTCGGCAAATACACCTCTTCTACCAGGGCAGATGCCTAAATGACAATTTGAGCACTGCGGTCATTTCTTCTTTGTCTTGAGAAGGTTGTTGGTGTGGTGATGATGATGATGAAGAATAATTTATACTTTAAACATGGAATAGAGGGGGGTTGCGAAAAAATAGTGAGAATGATTCCATCATGTTTAGTAAAAGGATTGTTGGATGATAAGATGGAGAAAAGTTGAACTAGGAGTACGATGATATGGAGTAGAAAAAATATTTCTTTTTAATGCCAATGGTCGTTGTGGTGATGATGGGTATGATGATGAATTATTATTAGCTTGTTAGTTGTTACGGGTAAGAGGAGGTAGTGTTTGAGCCTCAGAAGCAACTAATTTTGTGTTATGCGAACTACATGTATTATCTTTGAAGGCATTTTCTCAAATTTTAATTGTCATTTCTAGTGTATTTTTTTGAACAGAATATTATTGAACTTGGCAATTATTATTCCAAGTACTGTATTATCGTCGACATCAGGTGTTTCAATCAATAAATTGGTATCCATCAGTGTAGTAATATTTTTGACAGGTAATACCATATGTAGTGACAAATAAAATAATAATAAAGGAAATGTATGCGATTGTGTCAAAAAAAAAAAAGTAAAAGAAGTTCTTGTCCTGCATAACAAACAATACACGCAGCATTCCAAAAAAAGAAACTAGAATGTAAACTCAACACTTTAACTTCTTTCCGTACTTTAACTTAAGCTAATGATTGGCTACAAAGTCTATTTCCGCACTTTAACTTTTAATTCTATTCGCCAGGTCTCCCATACCCATCATAGTAGGGCCCGAAATTCAGGGGATATATGCAAAATACTGCATAACCAAAAGAATGAGAAACATTGGCAAAACATTTACTTCATCAAGAATCAATGGATATGAAGCAGCGGGAGATCACAAAATTGGACGACACTCTTGGTTTAAATCAGAAAGAACGTGATCATTTCTGTTGGAGCTATAGATATGATTATGATTGCAACTCAGTAGCATTGGACGAATACTATTCTTTGTTTATCATTTTCAACATGGAACAAGAAAACTGTTGGCTGAAGAAACTAAAAGGTTAATTTGAAGGAATTATTGCTGGGACGGAAAGCAGTTTCTATAAATAACGCAAGCTATCAAGTCAGTACAAGCACCTGAAAGCAGAAAGCTCAAAGCATGGTTCGAATGTTTCACCAACCTCGCAAACTATCAGCATGTCAAATATGCAGCGATAATTAACAACATTAGCAGTCATTAAAGTAAAAAATGGTTAACGTAATCAGCTTATATTCTACATAGGTCGGTAATATGAAGATTGAGAACAGCTTATCATTACCAATATATCCAGCAAAGTCTAATTTTCGGAAAAGGCTAACGGTTACTGTACTACGTAAAGATATGAATCAATGACAATATCATAAACTTAGAGATAATGCAGATGGAACATCTAGATAGTGAAAAGCTTTTGGAGCCTATGCACGGCAACGAATAAGGAAAAGTGGTCGCTTATGGCCAAAAACAATGTACTCAAAAGACAAAAACTCTTTTCATTTTGACCCTATTTTTACCATCACTTCATTTTTCTGTATTCTTCTTATCATCATTATAGCCTAAATGTTTAATCTTTCCATCTACATACCGTACTTGATTTCTTTTTGTTTTTGTCCTTACCGTTCATTTTTACATTTCCATCATACTATTTTTTTACATTACCCAAATCCATACCAACACTTTTCTTACGAAATAAACTTACAGACGTATATAATTAACTTGTTGTTTTATATAGTTTTGGCTTTGAACATTACACTATATGACACATGGAAAGTATTAAGTTATCAAAAGAAAAATTACACAGATAATGCGGTATGCCAATGGGAAATCTGTGCAACCATAAAGATTATTCTTCACTTTACTGTCAGACAAAAAAAAAATCGCACTGATAAAGCTATTTTAATCAAGTAATCCAAGAGTATTATCCCTTTTTTTTTTGTGGGTAATATTCAAACATGCTGGGACTACTTAATCAGCAGTAAAAATAAATATATTTTTATATTATTTATTTTAGGAGACTGGCTTCAAGAGTGTAGAACTAAGTCTGTTTAGTAAAATGAAATCGTACTATTAATGCCACAAGGCGATAAGCTACGACTAGCACTGTACCATTATGTTGGTCGAAAATCCCGCGAGAGAAAAATCGCACAGGATGGCACTACTTTTGGGTGCCGCAGTATTAAGGCGATAGGTGGCCCAGCTACTATTTTTTTTTTTTATATATTTCTTCTACATTTTATCGTTTAATTTCCATCTTCCCAACAAACCATGTTAGGCTAAACAAGTTAGTTCTGATCTCTCTTTATTTTTAATCCATTCGCTTTTTTCTTAATGTGTCAAATGCTTACTTATTTATTATTCTTTTTACTTTACCTCTCTTTTTCTCCCGCTTTTTTTTTTTAGTGAAACACATCTTGATCCAAAACAAGCAGGCTGAATCTATTTCCAAGGCGATAAACTAAAGGAAGTATGACAAGGGAGCTATCCATGAATCTTCAATAGATTCTATTGTCTTTCTGTTGGGAACCCTCTTGCCTGCACTCATTGACTTGATCCCGCGCTCGTGCAAAACTTTATTGTTTTTGCCCTCTGCCTTGAACGCCAGCCGCAACTGCTTGTTGAATAATTACCGTTCATACTTGTTATGGCTAGGTAATCCGAGTGGTTCAGACGGATCATATCTTGTAAAAGAGGTTGAAGATGTCAGTTATAATGGTTCTGATTTCATGAAGTCTTGATCCGCGCTCGTGTAGAAACCGTTCTGGTTTTTACCCTCTGCCTTTTACGCCAGCCGCACTGCTTGTGGAACAATTATTTTTCATACTTTGTATGGTGATAATCCGAGTAGATTATATGGATCAGATCTTGAAAAAGAAAGTCTTTATGGAACTTAATAGTTTGTAATAGTTTCTGGGGTAACATTTGTGTATAGCTCCTCAATACGTGTTATTTTATGTCGCTGTGTGATTTATTTTGTTGTATTTAGAGCAGTAACGTGCTTCTTTTATATTATTTACCATTTGTTAGGAGCAATAGTATATGATCGCAGATCATCGGAGTATGACAAGATATAAAAGGTGACAAGGTCAAGCGCACAAATGAATTTATCACACAAGAGTCTCTGTTACACTTATCCACTGCACCTGTTACTCGTCCAGCACATTCTACAAGTACGAGTACCCAAGTCATACATAACTTGATTCTATTTACCGGCACCACATTTACAAAGCTTCTTTCTCTTATTCATGCTACCATTAATTTTACGTATTGTAATTCTTTATCATGTTTTACTCAAAAACAAGATCTCCTAATAATTATCATATATATTATATTATATACAAGTTGTTTTAAAATAAACTATACAGTATAATAAAATTGTTTGAAAATAACGTAAAAAGTCATAAACTTAAACATATCGTTTATTATTGTTAAAAAATATTGTACATAGTCATAATATAAGCTGGTCAACTTGGGTAACTTGAAATTGGGTGTCTATCAAATGTCGATTATGTATAATGTTTCTGGAGTACGTATGCATATGATATTTGTGAAGATAAAAATAAGGCAAGATAATTGTTACTATAATCAGGGCTCACCATCGGATTCTTCTATGTTTGAGTGTTCTGTGTCATAATCCAACATTAGTGTTACTTTTCGTTTACTACAAGGGGGAGTGAAAAGCACATTCGGCGATTTTTCAAAGATTCCATCATCTTCCAAACGAAACAATGAATCAGGATCCTGTTCACCATCATTGTCACTATCACTTTCATCACCTTCGTCCAGTTTTGTTGTAATGATGCGTTCGACCGATTCTTGCCCTTTACAACGCTCCAATGAACTTTCAATAATGTTTACAAGTCGTTGATTATGATGTTTCCAAATATACAAGCCATCGAGCTTATCATAGAAGGTAACCAATTCATTTAATGTACTTGGGATGCCTAATGTATGAGTTTCCTTTGCTACATATGCATCATCAAATTTTGAAACATAAAATAAATAACCAGCATTGCCTATAAATTATAACAAATGAAATTACTAATAATAATAAGTAAAGGGCCGGAATGAATTACGTAATAAATAAATAAATGATCACACCTCTCCAATCCATAGCCAATGTGAATATGTATTTTTGATCATCTTTTGGTACATTAATTTGATCCAAACTTGTGATCACCGCCTTGTTCATACGGACATTTTTAGATTGTTGCTTTGATGGGACTCAATCAGTGCAATCACTTTTTTTCCATTCATTCGTAGATAATTGGAAGACTTTTCCTGCAACAATCAAATCAATCTTACGTCCATATGACTCGACTTTGTCATTATTTTTGAAAATACCAAAGCGTTTGTTGTTCTTAATAATTTCTTTTGACGCTTGACATACTTGTTCACCACTGTAATATGTAATAAATAACAGTAAAGAATAGAATTTCAATATCAGAATATCATAATAGATAATGACAATTATACAACAACAGATAAAAACTTGCTACTTACTCGACTAATTGAAGAGATATATCACGGAGGTTGACATCAAGGAGTTGTACCACACGTCTGTATAAAAGGTATTTTCCCCTGGAATGAGTACTTTAACTTTTGATTCTGTCTCAGGTAAATTCATAATGATAGCCGAAATAACATCAAGAACTTGAAGGGATTCGTCGTCGATTTGTTCTGGCGACTGACGTAACTCCAGTTTCTTTTTCGCAATGCCGATGTCAAGTAATCCTTTTTGCAAGACACCATTTTCGTCTCAACCATTCTTTTATTTTTCGAAAAAAAAAAATAGATTACTTAATCTAACAATCCATTTATACCCAATATCCATGCAGGATGATACAAAATACATGGATAAATTATTTATTACTTACCTTGATAATATTCTCAAACATAGCTCTGCATTCTGATGGTAAACCACGTGGTAATAAAACATAATGGTCAATGATTTCTTTTAAAAGGTCTGTTTCTTTAAATTCTTGCTTCAATAATTTCCAAGAGTCTTTAGAACAAGTGTCTATGATATGTGATGCAGTTGTTCTATGTAAAAAAAATCATAAAAAGAAATTTTAGAAGTAAGTACGGAATAGATATTACTTTTTCCAACCAAATAATTCATACTTTAAAGTCATGACATTGGATAAATCTGATAAATCGTTTGAAATTAATCTGGCATTGTAGTTATTCAGAGCGGCAGCAACTGATGGTGGTTTATAGTTATTTGCATATGAGATTTCAAACAATGACAACGGGCCCTTTTTTCACTAATAAACAAATAGGAGTTATATTAGTTCAATGATGTTATAACATATTCCCATTATCCTGATGTTTATTAGGTTTTATATACTTACTACGTACCACAAGATGGAAGCTTGAACTAAGATATGCATTAAAAGAAACCAAGTCGACGGGTTCACCAAGAAATGGTACTAAAAACAGGTCTCACTACTTTGCAGGTGACATGATTATTATTCTTGTACCTCGAAACAGATCATTCATATCATCATCTTCATAACCAGTATCAACAGCACTAGTAGTACTTGGGCCGCTTTCAGCATTATAATAATTATTATCACTACTAGTGAAGAATGTAAAAGGCCTTCAATAGAAAACATCTCCTGCTTGAAATGAAGAGAGAAGATACTGAAATCCATTTAAAAAACTTGAAAGATAGTTTAAAGGTTTCTAATAGCTATTTAACGGCCATTTAAATTGTTAGAATGGATTTTTCTATTTTCCCACCATCCAAAATGGGTGAATCATTGTATTTTTTGATATAACCAAATGTGCTTCATTATATTACCTAGATAACTGTTGCAATATCAGTGAACCTGTTCTAGAGTTTCCGGTAGTAATATGATCCTAAACTGGTAGTGTTCTTGTTTTTACACAGATGTTTGATTTTTATAATAATTATTTGTCAAAATACATTTTTTGATATGAAAAAGAAAAAAGAGAGTAATCTTTAAATGATCTTTTCGTTTAATTAGCTCACCTTGTCATTTGTTGATCATGACATTCCTTATTATTTATTATAGAGGTACAGTCATCTTTTGCAAGTATAATAGCTTTAATTGTTTGTTAGTACATACCTTCATATCTATTTTCTATTTTTTAGCTGCCACCAAACTTTGTGTTTATACCTTGATTGTTCAACATGCCATTTGACAAGTTAATCATGTTATTTTCCTCGATCTGTGATGCCTTTCTGAATTGAAACTGTTTGTATACAGGACTACAATTTATCATTTTTTTTTATTGTAAAGGTAGAGAGAAAGAAAATAATCTTTGACTGCGCATTTGGGCGTTTTTACTTGCCCTGGCTTCGGACTTTCTTCTTTGCATGAATAAGGGAGCTTTTCCACAACATTTCAGAACCAAGACAAAACAAGACAAAACCATTATTTTTCCAAAAAATCTTTGTATTTGGATAATAATTATAATAGAAATGATTATTCTTTCAATGATGAAGAAAATAGCACTACTTTGTTTATTTGTAGAAAGTTTAAAAAAATGAAGAAACTCGTCCTTTTTGTTTTTTGCACAACAGTAGCACACAGACTTCTCAATTTTGGCAACCGTAGAAGTTCTTCCATGGTCTGGAGTGTAAATAGATGTAATTAATATATTGTTATTGCATGCAAAATATTGCACTTATTATTAACACCTATCATATATAAAAGTGCCATGCATTTTAAGAGATGTATATTCCTGAATATAGCCAACAAAAATTCGACATTCCACCTTTTTGTTGAAAATCCTGTTATATCCATTGTCCTAACCAGTTTGTTCACCACAATCGTTGTCAGGGTATGAATCCGAATTTCGTTAAGTTATAAAGTTATAATATCTAGAAATATGTCTTATCCTACATCCTATCCTCCTACTCCCAATTTAGAAGAATAATTCTACTGGCTCAAAAAAGCGAAGATGAGTAAGTATGAGATGTATGAGGAAAACTGTAATTGAATTCAATATTATTCTCATTATAGGCGTTTGATGGGATAAATTGAATAAATAAAAAAAATTAAACATTAAGAATAAACAAAGTTGTTAAACATGGAACCAAAGGTGGCTCTGTTTTGAGTGGATCATGGACTCACATCATTAAGTCTATTTTTTAAGTAACTGTTAAAAAATAGCAGTTATCTATCATACTTTTTTGTTTTTATAAATAACTTGTGCGTGTAATGAAGAAATATATTATAGTAAAAATTTCAATTACAATGAGAAAAAACATCGTCTCAAGGATACGAATGAAAATTTTGTTTCCAAGGCAACTTATGCTTGGCTGCCTACATTTTTAAAATTCAAACCGGCTAAATTATTTTTCCAAAATCACTAAAAAAAAAAGGGTTGTACAAATTCGTCATAAAATTTTTTTTATTTTTTTTTTATTTTTGTTGTTGAGCCTATAATGTATAAAAGGCCGGTTTCTTCCAATCAAGAAGCAGAAGAAGCTTCAAAATCCATCCAACCACATCGTTTTGTTCCAACAACTCTTTTCGAGCCAATAAGGTTGTATCCTGAGTACCCCGCGAATATTTGGTAAAGTAACAAACCCCCAAACCCTTCTCAACCTTTTCAATAACTTAACACCCTCTTAAAACACTATCATAACCTTTTGATATAATATTATTTTAAAAACTATTATGATGAAGAAACATAACTTTTGGAATTCATTTTATTTATTTTGATTGTGTGTGATTTGTTTTGAAAAAATAAAAATCAAATAGTCATTTTTCAAGTTACAAAAAAATAAAAATATGAATTACGATAGCAACACAAGTAATAATAGTGGTAGTCGACTTGGTTCACAAGAACCTCCTGCTTCGTCTGTTCCAGGTACCATGGTAAAGTACTATTATTTTTTTTCGTCATTATAATTTCTTTTTTTAATAACTTGGTAAAATTGAATCTCACCAACTCAAAAAAAAATTAGACTGAAGAACAGCGGTCACCACTCGCGTACGATCCAAATCGCCATCTCAGTTATGCAGCTCAATCAATGGTAATATATATATATATATATATATATATATATATATATAAGTAGTATAGATCTTTTTAGGGAGGTGTTTACGTAAAAATTGACCACTGTGAATATATGTATTTTTGTTTTTTTTTTAGCCTGCAGCCATGATTACGGCACAAGCTCAAGTTATGAATACTTCATTATATCGTGGACCTAATGGTGAAGTGATTATGGCACCTACAGCTGCTGCAGCTGCTGCTCCTCAGCAACCAGAAGAAGAACCATTGTATGTCAACGCGAAGCAATATCATCGCATTTTGAAGCGAAGAGCAGCACGGTTTAAACTTGAAGAAATGAACCGAGTTGGTCGAGCTAGAAAACCTTATCTTCATGAAAGTCGACATCGTCATGCTATGAGACGTCCTAGGGGACCAGGTGGTCGTTTTTTGAGTAAGTATAATAATTTCATTGTTTTTATATATTCGGTTTCCTTTAAAAATATTAATACAAATTATTTATTATAGCTACTGCTGAAATTGCTGAATTGGAAAAGCAAGGAAAATTGGTTAATGGGGAATTTGTCAATAAGGATGATAATAAAGATGGTCAACAACAACAAAAGCAACATGATGGTTCACCTCAATCAGATCAACATCAACAAGAAAATAATAATAATGGATCCTCAGAACCATCAACCCAAGAACAAAAACAATCTCAATTACAACAACAACAAGGCTATGTTAACCTTCAATCATAGTTCTTTTTTTTTCCTATCGGTGATCCTTTCTTTCTTTTCTTCCCCCCCTTTTTTTTTTCTTCCCGAATGCAAACATATATTTTTTTTTGTTTTCACCTATCCCATTCAGCAACAATAATACTAACAAAAAAAAATTGATTTCTTCTTTTTGTATAGCAATTCATTCTCATATATTCTATTAGTAACTCTTTTTTTTTTCATTTCCCCCGGCCCTTACACACACACACAACACACACATATCATTACCATCTCTATCTTTTTTTTTTGATGAAACAAAGCATTTGACTTTGTGAAATATATTATCACAAGCAGGCAACAAAAAAAAAAGAAACAAAAATATAAATATAACAGAGTTTATAATCATTATTAATTACTATTATGATAATGGGTGGGGGAATAATTCATACAATGGATGATAAAAAGCCGAGGTAGAGTAGCGATTCAATATAAACTATATATTATTACTACTTTATAAGAATGTGTATTTGTATTATATATATATAATCGACTACTATGAGGTTTTTTGGATTTATTTCTAAAAACTTAAGTATTAATTCCAGTACATAGGTAAACTATAAAATATATTATCCTAGAACAATCTAGTGAAATGATCCTTTGAAAATGGACCAAAATATTACAAATCCAGAATAGCATATGATGGAGGAAATCAATGGGCACCGTGAATTATCATACTGTATCTGTTTAACAGGTCTTCATCTATTGGGCTCATATAATACAAATTACGTACCTGCTTACATCTACGTAAAAAGTAATGGTGAAGGAATGTGTCGTACGTACCCACTTGTAAAAGTATACAATCCTAATACAGACAAGTAACACTAAAGCCAAAGAACCCAAGAACATAAGTTCCACAACTTGGTTTCAAATGTAAAAACATTACTAAACACTTTTATCAAAAAATATTACCTGTTATTATATTCATATGTTTTATTTAGACTTCTAGTGTTTCAATATAATAGTTACTACATGAATAGCTATAATGAGAGTGTCCTGAATTCATGGTCTTATCATTGTTGAATTATTACCGCTGATGTTCAAAACACCCTTCCTAAACTTCATTTTCTCTTGTATCTTCACAAGTAATGAAGAAGAAGTAAAATTGAGTGTTGTGTTAGTTATATATAAGAAAGTAATGTACTTAGACGATTCTTAAACACTATCATTACACTACGTATGTATACGCACTATGTATAGCCAACTCCTTTTATGAAAAATATTAATCAACAAAATACATCATAGTATGTTATGCTATCTTTTCTTTTTACCATTTTTTTATTAAAACTTGTACATACATAACGATATCAATTGTCGTAGGATTAGACATTATCAACTACTTTAGATCATTTTACTGTTAGCGTCAGTATAGTAGTTTACTATGATAAATACGAAAAAGGCGGCTTTTCTCAAAAAAAAAAAAAAATAATACGTAATAATTTATGCATTTAAATAGTGAGATAAATTCTCACTTATTCTGTCATCCACAGTCATAAAGTTTGGTGAGAAAAAAATATTAACCAGCATTATATATCGTGAGTAAGCAAACATTCATTAACAATCCTGCAACATGCACCCGTTTTTATGCGCTTTCGTTAAAAAGAACGTTTTACAATCTCATTTTGTTATTTGTGAATAGATACTAATAGATAAATATTCTATGTGCTTAAAATAAAAAATATTGTTTTCTCCATGCATTATATATGGTGGTGATAGTAGGTGCTATCAAATACATATTAAGCTACAGTACTGTGTATATAACAGGACGTATCATATAAATGAAAATAAGTGTTAGTGATATTAGCGAGGTTTTAACTTGTCTTTTTCTTTTAGCATTATAACATACCATTATACCTGGAAATACGTACTTCCACACATATATATAAAAACTCGTCTTCCAGTACATAGAACTGACATTTTTATAGATAGAGTGACAATTTAAAATAACAATAATAAAAAGTATTGCTGTAGTTACTATACGTACATTACATTATTACTTATATAGTGCGAAGATGATAATATTACGTAGTACCAGAATTATTATCATTTACTACATAGATATTTTCGTCATCTACTCAGGATGTATCTTTAAAAAGTTCATCCTCCATTTTTATACGTATGTAACTAATCCAAATTCTTTATCACTGAAAAAGAATAACCAACGTTATATTTTTTTTTACGTAAAGAGAACAAAATAATTGATTTTATTTTTAATATGTACGTACATCATGAAACACTTTAATATGCATCAATTTAGATAATATTGGTTTCACTATTTGAGCAACTAAAGCTTTAATATCATTATATAGTTAATAAAAGTTTATTCTTCATTCCCCTGCTTTTTCAACCATAATTTAGAAATTATTGGTATAATTCTCTAAAAGAAAAGGTTATCTTAAATAAATTTGAACATGTGCTGTAGGTATAGTTTACGTCACAAGAACAGATAAAAGTTATGGGGTTCTTTTTTTTTTACATTATATAAACTATATGTATCCAATTAGTATTAAATATATTATTTTATTAGATCCTATATGTATATTATTGTTTGTGAGATATAAAACTTCTCCCCCCCTTCCCCTTTCTCGTTTAAAATTAAATTCATGTAATTAATAAAAATTTTTGTGGGGACTTGGGGAGAAAGGGTTTTAATGGTATCGGAAGATCAATTTTCTTGAGTAGCAAAAAGGTTGTTAGTTCATCCCTTACATCATTAATCCCATGCTATATAATGCCCATGTTAAAATATGCAAAGGAGTGTGTTATTAGAATACATGATAAAAGGGAAAATATAGCCAAAGATTATTCAGTAAATAGTAAGCCACATGGTTCTTTTTTTTCCTTACATATTACGAACCAATCAAACATTTTTAAATGGAAGGATGGGATTGAGTATTGGAAGGTTTTATAATTTCTTTGTTGACCATTTTTTATCAGGTAACATATAACAAAAGTACTATCATCAACACTGTTTTGGTTCTCTTGCCCCCTTTTCTTTCTTTCTATAGATATATTACTTCTATTGTATTCTTCTTTTTTGTTTCATCATTTAGTTTTTTCCCTCCATTATTTCTATTTCTTCCACTTTAACCCCTTTTCGCTCCCTCCCTCCCCCCCCCCAAAAAAAAAACCAGAATTAAAGAAAATGTGATCGGAATGGAAAAAGGGTGCATTAGAATAAAAGAAAGTTTTTTTTTTCACTTATTACAACACCTTCATTCATTATAATTGTTAGTATAAAGGTTAAAAAGAATTTCCTTTTTTCAATTAAATACTTATAAGTTTTTATTCACTTTTTATTTACGTATGAAAAAACATGTACGTACTCGAATTAACTATATATTTATAAAATAAATTATAATATAGATATACTTTGATTGTTTTATTTTTTTTTTCTTATCAACATTATATAAATTTTAAACCGCCTTTAACTCCTTAATATTGATCTTCGTCGTGATCAGAGTTGATGGAATGGGTGGAGAAAAAAAAAGATGCAGGTCAACTGACTATAACTTTTTATTATGTCATGTGTTTTTTATTAACTAAACTCTTGGCTATAAATCATGTATTATGTTCTTTAACATTTGTTCACTGGATACTTTTGACATGGGGTTTTCCTCATAAAGTATAAATCCGGAGTAATAAAACTTTATCATGAAAAAATACACACAATTGATCAGCTTTCTTCATATCTTCTGGTATGGATAGGGGTAAAAAAAAAAGAGAGGGAACCGTTTTTTTTTCAAGGCTGCGTGCCCGTGCGCTGGGTCACTGAATATGTTTATACAACAATTAAAAAGGAGAAGGCGGGTGATTCCTTTTTTTTTTGTATTTATTAGAGAAGTTTTTTTGGGGGTGCGTGAAAAGAGAAAGGGTGGAGATATGATAAAAAAATATTCTTCGAGCTTTCAACTTTAAAAGAATTATTATTAAGAAGGATATTTTTGACACATATCAAATATGAGTTTGTCTATAATCTAATATAATGATAGCTTTGGAAAAGAGATTAAAAAAAATAGATCAAGAATAAAGATCTGATATCAAAAATATATTTAAGAGATTTTTTTTAATTCATTATTCATTCATCAAGCCTTTGTAATAATATGAAAACTTCAAACATAAATTTCTTATATCAGATCCAACATATTTAAAGTTAGAATTAAATCGGTAACACAAATGCACATACACACGAAAACATATAGTTTATTACTTATTTCCTTAGTTTACATCTTTGTTCCGTCATCTTAAAAAACTCCTCCATCCAAAACCATACTTTGATTTAGAAAAAAATCAAGTTATATATAAATAATTAGTAGGTATATATTTTCTTACTGTATTAATTCCTGTTACTTATATGTGTTTATTCTCACAGTACTTCACTCGTCCATAAGTACTAATACGTACATGTTTGTTTGAATATATCCGAAAAAACATTCTTGTTAAAAACACTGGATGCTATTCAAACCAATTAATAAATTATATAATAAAAATAGAGGAGAAAAGACATGTTTATTACAAGTTTATTATTGTAAACGATTGAAAAATGATTTGAGAAGAATACTTCATCTACGTATTAGAAAAAAAAAAGACAGCCTTGCAAAATCGGAACTTAGCAACTACAAAAGTTAGTTTTTGAAAATTAATTTAATACGTAGCAACACGTTCCTTCGTATCATAAAGAAAAGAATTGTCATCTTTATTTTATCTTTAGTTTTCTAATTAACCTGTCAATTGTGTTGAGCATTTTGAAAAGTCGAATTCAGTCAAATGTTTCAATTCCAAGTTCAAGGAGTTACGTACAGGGTTTAAACCTGAAACAAGTTACTGATTATTTGGATGGGAACTCACTATATTTTAGATTAAAGATATTGTGAGAATATGTGAATGTATCCCATCACCATTGAAACAGGAAACTTTAAAACTACTAGAACACTTCAATAGATACGTTCAAATAAATACTTCATCTTTTTACAATTAATATCCTTAACAGAAAAATCAATAGTGTTAAACTTTTATCAGCCATCTACCAAGTAAATCGAACTAGGTTTCAGTACGTTATGATTCCATTTTTACTGATGCTATTCAATCGCGTATAGCTAAGATGGATGTTTGATTTACTTTAATACGTAAGTTAGTATGTATCTAATAAAAAAAGATAAATTACTTTTCAAGTGCTTTTTGATATGTAATCAATATATTTTATTACGTAGACTAATGTCTGAAAATGCTAATATGACATAAAAGAAAAACAGATTGATTAACATTATATATTTTAACAAAACATTGTATACATTATATCGACCACATCAACATATATCCATTATCAAAATATATTCATTATCAAAATAAATCTTTATATTCATCAAAAAACGTAAATAAGTATACATTACAGTACGTGTTTTTTGATTGTCAACGAAGATCTTTATAAAAATTGATCACCCACAATCTTTTATTGGTGCACTTGATTCAATTTTTTTTTTGACAATGAAAACATGATACGTAACTTATATTTTTTTTTCTTATGATCACAACTTTATATAATTGTTATATATAATATTAATAGATAAAACATAAACATAAACATATAATCAACAAAGAGTAAATTTATAATATATATTATATAACATGAATTATTATTATTACAATGATATGGCGAATAATAATAATACATAGCAGAGAAATATTATCTCATTTTCTAACCTCCTAGTTTCCTTATTCACTCCTTTCCCTCCCTTCTCAGCCCCTCCCCCCACACACACTCATTGAAAAAGAATTATGCATCAGATTTTATTTTTATGATTACAAAAGTATTACAGATCAAATGATCCTCGTGACACCTTAAAACGAAGTGCATTCGTTTTGAGCGGAAAAGGAAAAAGAGAGTTTTTTACCCGGCAAGACAGCAAGGATTTCTAAGTTTTCCCAAGGCAACACAAATTCTTATATATTTTGTGTGCTCCATATTGGTTATACTACATATATAACTTTATTTTTACTTTATAACAATTCGACATGAGGTAAAACAAAAAAAAAAAAAAGAATTTACTTTATAGATTATAATGTCGAAATGCAAGTTAATCTTTTTATACTCATTTTGAAATAAAAGACACAGACTTTCATTATTATTATTAGAGAATAATAATAACGAAATTAAAAATCTTATTGAATCCATAGGTAAATAATATTTATTTATTATATATGGTATAATGAATTATTATTATTATTATTATTATTTTTATTAGGGGAAACAAAAAAAAAATTGTTATGCAGGAGCAATTTAATTCATGCAATCAAAAAAATCTGAGGATGGAATTTTTTTTTTATTATATTAGAACAAGCGACAAATTCAAAATTGGAACAAGAAGATTGGAGACTTTATATTCAAATATGTAATAAAATAATTTGTATTCCTAATGGTCCTAAAACTGCCCGAAAAGTGCTACAAAAAAAGTTGGCGGTTAAAAATGATCCTCAAACTCATGTGTTGACTTTATCGGTAACAAGTATATTTTGTATTACCTAGAAAAAAAAATCATGCTTATTCTAAACTTTATTATTACACCGATCATGTAACCTATATTTTTTTTTCTTTTGCTAATCAAATATAGTTATTACGTACTATATCTGAAAATTGTAGTGAGTTTGATGGTATACATTATTATTATTATTATTTAAAAAAAAAGAGATCTTCATAGATATGAAATCATAATTTATGTTTATTCGATCATGATTACACATATTATGTAGATCAATTACAAGATAAAAGTTTATTAAAAGATTTAACCAACTTGTGGAACCATTCAGTAAGTAAAAAGGAAAACTTGTAACAAGCGGTACGACACACACGTATATTTTGTTGACGCATGGTCCAGCTGGAGGAGAGGGGAAGGGGGGGGGAGAGAGGAGAGAGAATATTTTTTTTATCATTATCCCTAATTATTTTAAAATGTTTGGATATGAAACAAAAAGAATATACATATCAAAGTACGACAAAAATTGACAGAATGTATGCAACTCTGGATGATTCAATATCAAAACATTCCAACCATGCAAAATTTGATTCAATTTTGCGCCACAGCTACATGTAATGCTACGCCTCCTCATGTTCTTTCTATTGTGGCAAATCAACAACAACAAGAAGGTTCATATTTATTGAATCGATTGAAAAATACGATAACACAAAGAACATTGAAAATCAAAAATAAAAAGGAGCAAGATAACAATGATATTACAAGAAGATCAAATAGTGTCGATTATGAGGAGGATTTATTAAAGGTAAAAAAAAAAAAGAAAACCAAAACAACAGTTGAAAAAAATTCGTTGATCCCTCTAGGAGGATTGTTTGATGTTTGAGTGTAATGTGTTTGTTTTGGGGGGGATGGAATAAAAAAGTGTTAAAGTAAAGAAAGAGGGAGGAACAGTAAGTAGCGTGTGTGTGTGGGGGGGAGGTGCAATGGGATGGAGAAAAACATAGAAATAAAAAAGTTAAAGCCGGGAGGAACAACAAAAAAAAGAAATTGGCAGGATTCAAAGTTGGTTCACCTTTGATTTAAGGGAGCGATTTTTTTTGGGGGGAGAGTAATTTGGGGGGTTGAGTAGGTCATAATTCTTTACGATAAAAGGCAAAAATCCGTTTTTTACCATATATGAAAATAATCATGCAATTATTATTTTTTCTATAGGTACAACAGTTGATCATTGAAGAAGCAAAAACAACTGCAGAGATTCTCACTCAATTGTTATTACCTGATAAAAATAATGATGACAATGAAAAAAGTAGTGAATTAATTCAGGTAAGATATAGCAGCTCCCCTTTTTTTCTGTTATATTTATGTAGTATAATAGTATAAAAGAAATTAACATAACAAGCTATATACAATGATAATTATTATTACCTTGCTTTCTTAAGGAGATATATAGAAAATGCAAAGATCTACATGGGACTATCATGAGTTATATTGAAGACTCTCGCGCGTCTGTACAAATATGTATGTGGATCGTGTCACCCATCATGCTGTTTATATTTTTTTCCTTCTTTCTTTGTCAACTACTACTAGTAGTATACATGTAGTGCATCCATGATAATAATCAATTGCATATTATTTATTATATATCATAGCAACATTGATCGACGCAAATAGTGTATTAGTACAAGCTTTGGAAACTTATAATATTGTCATGGTAATTGAAAAAAATAATTATTAAGAAAAAAAAAGTAGTAATGAAAAAAACCAAGAAACCGGAGTGAATCATGCTGAAATTCAAAAAAAAGACATATATAATATAACTTTGATCGTGATGGGTAAATAATAATGCTAATAATAATCATAATTCATAATATTATTCTTTTTCAATTAGCAATCGGACTTAATGAAGAAGAGGTGAGTTATTATAAAGGGGTGGGGGATTGAGAGAGAAAAAAGGGGAAAGATGGATTAATAAGTTATTTCTATTGTTCTTCATTTTTTTTATTGAACCGACCAATCATATTTACATACATGAACCGTTTATTATTGTATTATGTATACATATAGCGTAACGACAAATAATGCTTCGGTTACAATTTTAAGTGATAAAGCACTGGGGTAAAGTACTTGATATAGTAAATGAGTTATTTTGTTTCTATGTGTGGTTGATCGACACTTTTCCTTTTTGTACCATGCTTATTTTTTTTGTATAACACCAGAAAACGACCAATACATCAAAGCGTTATTGACGAAAGGCAAGGATGAGGTAGAATGATCGGCTGAGAAGTGTAACCAGATTAAATAATCTATTATTATATACTATATTTAAATTATTATTGCAATTCATAACGAAACATTTATATCATCATTTTCCAATTGAGAGAAAAGAACAGGTTCTCGATCTTTTCTTTTTTTCCTTTCTTTCTCCTTTTTTTTTCTCAATTTCCTTATACCTTTCAAAATCACATCATCACTTTTTTTGTGAAAAAAAAAAAAAACATATAATTACACATAGTAGTAGCTTTAACACGTTTCTTCTACTATTTCTCTTTTTTTTTTTTGACAGTATTATATAAATAGTCTGGACATAGAATTTTTTTTTCTTTTTCTTTTTCTTCTCTCCCCTCTCTTTCTTCCTCCTACTTGCTCCTTTGCTTTTTCATATCCACTGATAACAAAAAAAAAAAAAAACAACAAACCGTTGACGATTTTGTTTGTTTTATTTCTTTCCCCGTCCATTCGTTTTTTTTTTTCTTTTTTATTTCTATTTCTCTTACTTCTTATTCATTACATTTTATTTATAATTATAATTTATTATAAGTTATTAAATTATCTTTTTTTTTTCAATAACTCGTGATTCCGAGCGAAACCAAAAAAGAAAAAAAAATTATTAATAACCCAAAAAGTCGACATATAATCATCATATCGACGGGTAATAACACGGCAGCCGAATAATTATATACATATATATATATATATATATATATAAAGAGGCAGCATTCCATATATACCCCTATCACTACGAATTAAAAAAAAAGTATACACACCTTATATACCTACATATATATACATACACCAAAATCAACAACAACAACAAAATGATGGCATCTACCAATGAATATAATAGCCATTTTAATACTGAATCAATGATGTTTGGATATTCTTCATCGCTGGCGGTTGAAGGTGACAAATTAATAATGGATCCTTATGAGGTAAATAGGAAAAAAAACTCTTTATTTTTATTTCTTTTTTTTTTTTTTTTTTTTTTTTTTTGAAAAAGTGGGGTTTTCCATATTTTGGGGGTGTATGTGTGGAGTAACAAAGTGTGAGAGAAGAGGAAGTGGGGGAGATCATGGATAATAAAAGAAGGAAAGGAAAGGAAAGGAAAGAGAAAGATGAAAAGGAAAATATATAAGGGGGGATGTTGGGGGGAGAAGAAAAGAAAGAGTTTTTTTATGTACATTAAAGGAAAAGGATGTATATATGGAAAAGAAAAGAAAGGGGGGGGGTAAAGGGAATGGTTCAAGAGGAGCATTATATATCATCATCACAGAGATTGCTGTATATAAAGATTATGATACTTTGTATGTAGCACAAACAAAAAAAATAATGCTGCGAGAATTTTTTATCCATACAAAGACGCAGTAGAGCGTGTAAAAAATGTTTTTTTGGGGTTTTTTATATATATAATTATAATAATAATGATATGATTTTTTTGTTTATTATATACTGATCAATTTTCTTCTATTTCATCTATTTATTTTATATATTATATACATATTGACATTATCCTCAATCCTGATACGCATCTTTCCCTAAAATTTTATTACACTCGCGGGCTTTTTTTTTATCTAATGTGGAAATCTTTATTGGTTTGACACCTGCATCCAATTTCCCTCTCTCTCTTTCACTTTTATATTTCTTTTTTTTTTTTTATTATTAATATTATTTATTTACAAAAAATTTATTAACTACATTTAACACAAACCAATTAACCAAATATATATACATATATATACATATACATATACACGCACACGCACACACATATACATATGCAGTCGTCGCAGCAACATTACAACAATAGTGATGATGACGATGAACCTGTCGTAGTAAAACAAACGCTCGACGCAGACCAAAAGAATTATGAATTTCCACCACGTTCATTATTACAAGAATTATCCTATCTTGACGAAGATATTGATTCTTTTTTCGACGAATCCTCCTTTTCAACATCTGAATCTGATTATTATCATAATAACATGAATAGTTTTTCCAGCTCATCTTATCGATTAATGCTGAGCGATATTATGGACGATGATGATGAATATAATGATGACGATGAAAACGATATAGACGATCAACAATTACTTGTAGATGATAGCCGACTATCTCCCCTTCAACTTCCTGCACGAGCCAGCTGTTCTCCTCGACGAAGAAGGGCCCGCGATCTATCGTGTGACTCTACTTCTACAGTCACCCAGATCCCTCCTCCAAATAATCTTACGACAGACCCAGTAGGTCCATCATCTTTTTTAAAACACCAACAATCATCACCGTTGTTGTTGTCATGCAACGATAAAAAGAACAATAATCATGGTAACCAACAAGATGATTTTACATTCCCCAAAAATCGGGTCATGCAAAGAAAAGGTAACATGGTTTTTCTAGTTTTTTTTTTTTTTTTTTTTTTTTTTTTTTATGGTCCGTCAACATATATATATATATATATATATATATTTTTTTTTTTTTTTCCCCCCCCCCCTTTTTTTTTTTTTTTTTTTTTTTTTTTTTTTTTTGCATATGTATTCTTTCATCTTTTTTTATTAACTTTTTTAATCTCCTCACTCCTCCAATAACACACATGAATCGTGACATTACACATTATTCAAATCACACCTATTATATATACATATATATTAACCTCCCTTTCTCACTCAACTTATTCACTTAACTTTATATTACACACACAACACACACACACACAAACATTACACACACATAAACAAAAACTCACACTCATTTCACAATTCATTTTTTATTTTCAAACAACATTATCATTACAAAGTACACTCACACTTATTACACAAAAATCACATATAACCTCCACTTAATAATAACTGTTAATTTTTTTTTTGTCTTTACTCAAATCAATATACAACAAAACAGCAAACTGAGCATATTCGTGGAGTGTGAATAGTGTATATTAGATTTAAAGTTGTCATGAAGTATAAGTAATACCTCCTAGTATGTAGGTAGCATAATTTCTCGAACCTTCCATAAATACTGTACCTGTATGAAGCAAATAACCCTATTGAATGACATACATTCTCCTACATGAGTTTGTTTCTGCCCTCCCGGATGATGCGGCGCAGTCAAAATATAATTCTTATTTTGTATAATGCATATAAAATAAAAAGAGGCGCAGAACAAAAGAAGTTGAAGGGTTATTACTTTCTATTACTATTACTATGGTATCCACCTTTGATCATCATCCTTCAAACGCTCAACGCGAGTTATGGAAAAAGTAAGTACCAATAAAAAAATATATAGTCAACCACAAAAAAAAAAAATACATTATTTTATTAATATATATGTATAATATACGTTTTTTATAAATACTCCTTTATTAGTGAACAGATTGAGTTAAGTGAACGCATTAGTTGGCATGACGATCAACTTGATTTTGATCCGGAAACATTGAATGGATTAAAATATATAGGAGGTGTTGATTTAAGTTTCCCAGAGAATGATTTTGAACATGCGCTTGCATGTCTTTCCATTCTTTCATGGCCAAGTCTCGAGGTAAATAGCATTACAATAATAAAAAGAAGAAAAACTTAATTTATATTTTTATATAATAGGTCGTTCATACCTCCTATTTAGAAACCGAACTTCATTTGCCTTATATTGCTGGATTTCTTGCTTTTCGAGAAGTAGAACCACTTTTAAAACTATTGAACACATTAAAACAAGAACATCCTGAATTTTATCCACAAATCATTCTCGTCGACGGTAACGGTCGATTACATCCTCGTACATGTGGTATTGCATGTCATTTAGGCGTATTGTCCAACCTACCTACCATCGGTGTAGCTAAAAACTTTTTGGTCATCAAAGATCAAGACAATGAAAGCGGGCAACCACTGATTTCTATGAGTCAAGTCAAACAACAAGCTCGTACACAACTTTTGAAACGGGGTGATCATTTATTGCTTCAAACAAAAGAAATGATCTACGGCGCAGCTTTAAGAACAACGGATGCGGCGCCAAATCCAATTTTTATAAGTCAGGGACACCGTGTTAGTTTGAAAACAGCGTTAAAGGTAACACTTGCGAGTTGTCAATTTCGTATACCAGAACCCATCAGACGAGCCGATTTGGATAGCCGAGCCTATATACGTCGAGAAGAACGACAACGGCACAGGGAGCAAATAGCATGAATAATAATAACCCGAGGGCAATTTTTTTTTTCTCTTTTAGAAAAAATAAAATAACATTTTCTTTCTTTTTTATTACTGAACTATTTTTCATTTAATGAATTATTTTAGATGCATCTGATAAGTACAATATAAATACTTGGGAAAGCTCCTATGATATATCGATATATATATACGTATAAAAAAAGTCGTAGTTAATACGTATAAAATGTATTCATGCTTAAAAAGAAATATTACGTAACAGATTTAAATTTATTATTTGTTTGTTTCCTTTTAAATTTTTGTATTATAATATTGTAAAGTTAGTTTAATAAGATATAATATTTTTTTTTTCTTGACATTTCAAATAACAAACAAATAAACAAAATAATGATTCCCTCCTTCCCCCAGGTTTTTTTTTTTTTTTACTCCTCGCTTTTTTCAAAGTTTCTGTAACTTTTTTTTTTCCATATTTGCTACATGTATTCAACCTCGTTTTTTTTTTTTTTTTTTTTTTTTTTTTTTTTTTTTTTTTTTTTCAATCTTATGTTTTTTCCGTATAATTTACTATAGAAACTAAAACTAAATAGGATAGTAAGTTTTGAAAAAGGCAAAAAAAGTAAGTTTATATCAATAAGTTATTTAGTCAATGCACAAGGTAGCTAAAACTTGACTTAATATCAGTTAAAAACTGAATGATATTCTCATTTACTATAATATCAAGTAACCTTTTATAATAATAATATTTTTTTTTTGATTGACTAGACAGACAAAATATTATCAGGAAATGGATCCTGATATAAAAGTGTATGATAAAATTAGATTATCGTATATAAAAGAAAAAGAAGTAATGGTTTTCTTTTTGTACAATTCAAGCATTTTTTTTTTTTTTTTGGTAGAATTTATTTAGTTGAGTTTAAGCTTGACTTATGTTAAAAAATGTCATTTCTTTTTATAAAAGTAGATCATAAACTTGTTTATAAATTGTTGAGCTATCAATCAAAAGAGCTTTAGATGAATATATATATATATATATATGTAAAATAACAATTATCTTTGAGGTTTTATGGTGATTAACAATCAAGATAAAAGATTTCTTTTTTAAATCGATTTGACAACAACAGCATACAATTATACAATAGTACATCAAACCATGAAACTATATTATTCATAATGATGCGATATTGACATGACAAATATAATTATTGACACTTTTATCTATATACGTGTTTTGAAAGATAATAAAATAAACTTTATTCAATAGATTAGTTACAAACGAGTGGGTACTGGTCTTTTTATTCAAAGTGTTTGGTAAGAAAGAAATTCTATAAATGTAAAAGATAACAAAGAAGTGTTCAAATTTCTAATAAGTGATTGAATATATTTCTGAATTCCAAAAGTGTATATATATATATATATATATATATATATATGTTGAATTTAATATATATAAAACGAAAAAACGTGCGAGGTGAATAAGATTGACTTTATCTACATATTTAAACTATTATGTAAAACAAAACAATGCCTTTTTTTTTTTTTTTTTGTTTGTCGTTTAAACACACTATACTCTCTCTCTCTCTCTCTGGTTTTTTTTTATTATTATTCTCTTTTTTATTGTTTTTTTTTTTTTTATCCCTCTCCAAATTTGTTATTATTATTTCCTAATGAAATGATTTGGACGCTTCCCTTAAAAATCATATATTCCATTACGATATCGTGCTTGTTTGTAGTCCCAGCCATTGTTGGTTATGCATTACATTTACACGTGACACGACATTCCTTTTGGGCATTGGGTGTTTATGGTACTGTTGTATTTTGTTTTATTTTATTACAATTGACATTTGCTTCATTGAATCGATATTTATTATGGCGATTCCGAAAACGAGAACCACCACCGATATCATCAAGAAGTGATAATAATAATGACACCACTATCAAACAAGAACAAGATCACCAACATCCGAAACTCTATAATATGAATCATGGTCAATTACAAGATGATCAACAACAAAAGAGACGTAAAGCGACTAAGGTTGGATTGGCTGTTGTTGGTTATCGTGAAGAACCAATGTTATTTGCACAATGTTTGGAATCTATTCAACGATTAGAATATCCTGATCCTATCAAGATTGTCGTTGTAGTCGATGGCAAAGATCCTCAAGATCATGAAATGGCAACAATTTTTGAAAAAGCATTTCCTGGAAATCATCCTGTCGTCGTATTACCTCATTTACTATCTGATCCAGAAGGGGAAGAAGTCAACAATATGCTCAAAAATGAAAAACATCATCAAAACCAATCATTACCCTTAGAATCAGTTGTTGACAACACGAGTAGTAGTAGTAGTAGTGATAGTACACTTCAAATCAAAAAACAACAAGGAATTATTTTACCAACTGATACCCGAGCAGTATGTTATCTACAACCTCATCGTGGTAAACGGCATGCCATGTATACTGCATTCCGAGTTTTAATGGCAGCAGGATGTGATGCGGTCATGTCCACAGATTCGGATACCCGATTTGATCCTCAAGCACTCATTGAATTGGAACGGGCACTTTATTGGCATGAAGATATAGGAGCAGCTGCTGGGGATGTTCGAATTTGGAATTCGGGGGATGGATTATTAAGTTTTATGTCTTCATTAAGATATTGGATGGCATTCAATATTGAACGCGCTGCTCAAAGTTTTAACAGATGTGTAACATGTGTTTCGGGACCCATGGGACTTTATCGAACAAGTGTATTAGCTGAAGTATTGGATGATTGGATTAAACAACGTTTTCTTGGTATGGAATGTACTTATGGAGATGATAGGTAAAAAAAAAACGAAAAAAAAAATACTCACACCCACAAGAAATGTCTTGGTTTTCTTTTTTATCATTACAAATTAAATAGGTATTAACACAAAAAAAATATACTATAGACATCTTACGAATCGAGTATTATTACGTGGTCATCGAGTTGTGTATACACATTATGCTTATTGTGAAACTGAAACACCTACACAGTTCTTACGTTGGTTCAAACAACAAACGCGATGGTCCAAAAGTTTTTATCGTGAACTCATTTGGAATGCTCGAAGTTTACATAAACATAGTCCATGGATGGCGGCTGAATTATTTTACCAAGGTGTCTACCCATTCGTCCTTTTATTTTCCATCTTTTATATTCTTTGGGCCCATGCTCCCTTGGTCTTGGCCGTCTGGCTTGTTTCTTTAATAGCCATTGCTTCCATCAAAACCATTTATTCGATGATTGTATCACGGTCCATTCGATTCTTGGCTTTTCCACTCTATTCTATTTATTATTTAATGGGACTGGTACCAGCCAAAATGTGGGCCCTTGTTTCCTTATGGGATGTTGGATGGGGTACAAGTGCTAGATCAGCCGCTGAACGAAAACTGGAAAATGTCTTGTGTTTACAAATCAAAGAAGCATTACCTATTGTTTTATGGATACTTGTGATTGTTGCTGGTATTACTTTCAATTTGACCATCTTTTTCCTTAACCCAACAAACAATTTACATGGAGGTACTAATGATAGTAATTATCAACCTAATGTACCGGATCCAAATAGTATTGTGTTTTATCCTAATAATGAATATTATTATTAATAATTCCCCTCGTTTTTTTTTTCTTTTTTCTTTTTTCCCTTCTTCATCTTTTTACATCTTCTCATAACAAACAATAATAACAAGAAAAAGCTATATATAAAACATGACACCCTTTCTTATTTGTCACTCTATATAAGTACATTTATTTTATAATAATCATTTACAAAGCACATTCTTTTTTTTTTTTTTTTAATAAATAATATGTAACAATTTACTTTTTTTATATTATGTGTCACACACTACCCTTTATTATATATATATATACATTTGTTCATAAATAAATTACTATATAAATTCAACACCTCTTACACAATCCTTCTTTCTGTCTTTGTTTCATGTATACAGTACTATCTACCATAATTAAATAGCGTACATTTTTTTTTATTATGTATGTGTAAATAATTGTATGATAGAGATCAATCTTTAAAAAAATTCCAAATGTAATTTTTTTTTTTTCAGTCTTTCATTTAGGATGTATTATATGTATGAATTTTTGAAAGAAAAACAAACTTTAATAATAGTATGTAGAAAAAAAAAAAAAAAGCTAGCACATGAAGAAAGAAAGAAAGAAAGAAAAAGAAGTTACAATAACAATTTCAAAACTGTACAGGGAAAAAATAAAAATATGCAAGTGAAAATGGTTGGAATAAAAAAATATATAAGCTATTCAATATGTTGTTGTAGTTGTTGCTATGGAAAATGGATGTGCTATGTTTGTAATTGATTGTAGTAGATAATGAGTATATGATATCATATATATATATATAAAAGAGATGTAGTATAATAAAGATATGTATGTAAATATGAGTGAGATAGAGAAGGGAAAAAAAACAAAAGAGAAGAAAAACAAACTAGTAAAAAAGTTGGTAAAATGGAATTATACTATAACAAAAGAAAAAAAAAACTATGTTGTTTTTGGGGGGGAAGGCATGCTGATATGAGTAATAAAGAAATAAAAATAAAACTGAAAGGAATAAGCAAAACAAAAAAAAAATAAAGTAGATAAAAAAAGGCAGACAAAAAGAAGAGAAGGGAGGAATGTGTGTGTATGTGTGTGTGTGTGTGTTTTTTTTTTTTTTTTTGATATTATGAATTGGAATAATAGAAAGAAATAGATGAGTTATTTCTTTCCTTATTGAGCATAAATGTGATTGAATGAATTCCATGGTGATGGGTTGCTTGTCACGACAGATGTTGAAGTATTTGTCGATTGTGTCACAGGGTTATTAAAAAGTTTTGACGTTGATGAAAACAAACTATCATCACGCATGAGCCAATCCAATGACGAAGATCTGTTTTGATACGTTCGTTGAAGTAGTGATGACGGAAATACTGATGACTGTTCATATGACGATTGATTTTGATGTACTGACGAAAATCCACTATAATTGCTGACAAGTGACGTTCTAAAAAAGAAAAATTATTATTATTATTATTGGAGATGTGTGAGTCATCACTTTTTTTTTTTTTTTTTACATTCATAGTAATTATTTAAAATAGTATAGCTGCTCTATTTATCATAGTAAAAAGTGGATTATTTTTTTTTACCTTTGTTGTTGCTCTTGTTGTTCTTCCAATTTAATTTTCAATTGTTGTAATTCTTGCATTTGTAATTGTTGTTGTTTTTGAGCTTGAGCAGCAGCATTCGCAGCTGTTGCAGCGGCGGCAGCCGCAGCAGCCGCAGCAGCGGATTTATCATTCTGAGACCTTCCCCAAGAAAGGCGAATTCTAGAATTACCAATTTGATATCCATTCATTTGTTGAATCGCGGTTTCAGCCGATAATCTTGATACAAATTGAACAAATCCGCAGCCTTTCCCTGGAGGAATTTTTGTATAAACAATTTCACCAAAAGGACTAAAATATTGTCGTAATTCATCTTCACGAATAGGTGCTGATAATCCACCCACAAAAACAGTTGTATTATTAGGATCATTGGCTTGCATAATAGGTGATTTTGATTGAGGTGAAATATTAGATGTAGGTGAAGCAGGTGGTAATGGTTGTTGTTGTTGTTGTTGAGTTTGTTGTTGTTGATGATGTTTCGGTGTTGCCATTGAAACACGAATAGGACGATGACAAATATACATTCCCTGCATTTCAATTAAAGCTCGTTGTTGTTCAATAGGATCAGAAAATCGTACAAAACCATAACCACGAGATAAACCTGTACGTGGATCTGTCATGATTTTTGCTGATTTACATGAAATATAACGGCTTGTAAAGGCCGACTATTATAACAAAAAAAAAATAAAAATAAAAAATAAAGTTTTAGTTTCCATTGTTATTTTAGTTTAGTTTTCCTTATTGTCTTTTTTTTACAACACTTTCTGACTCAAAAAAATAAAAAACTCCACTTCTTTTTTTTTTTTATAAAGTCCGAAAATAGAAAAGCTTACCAAAAGAATCGGTTCGGTGCAATCGGGACTAAGGTCTCCAGCAAAGATAGAATATTCAGGTTGACGATCCTCACTAAAAAAAAATGACATTTATAAAAAAAATAATAATGAGTCTTTATTCTAATCTTTTTGTTTTTATGAGCTGGTTTTTTTTTTTTTTTAAAAAAAAAAAAGTAATAAAGAGAAAGAAAGGAAAAGGAAAAAAAAAACGGCTGACTTACCGTCGGTCAATCAGACCACCACCTGACGCCCAATTGAGCTTAAACGTCTTGTGAGTTTTTGGAATGACTGCTCCATTGAAAGCATTAAGCGCAGCAGCTGCACTTGCAGTAGATCCGAAATCAACAAAAGCATAACCTGCACTAGCACTAATTATTATTATTATTATTATTATAAAGAATGATTATTAATAAAAAAAAAAAAAAAAAAAGGACAACAATTGAATTTTTTCCCGAGATTATGCAGCAATAAATAAAATATAATAAACTTACGAGGTGACTTTATCTCGAATGACTTTTACCATAACTTTTTCATGAAGATTATACCAAAGTTGTTGAATATATTGTTCATCCATCCAAGGTTCGAGATCACCCATCCTAAAAATAAATAATTGTGTCAGAATGAAATAAATACAAAAAGGGAAGAGGGGAGGGTTTATATAGTTAAGGGGTCCAAAGTTTTGAAAAAAAATTATCTATATATACCATAAAGTGGTCTTTTTAGTTTCAGTAAAGACCATGGGGAATGAAAACTGAGTTGGTGAAGTTGGACTTTTTGTTGAAGTTGTTGAAGTTGTTGTACTAAAGTCTAATGCAAAAGACATAAATGTTATAAAATAAAAAAAAAAGAGAGAGAGAGAAAAAAAAGTGTAAAGAAGAAGAAGAAGAAAAAAAAAAGAAGAAGAAAAGAAAAGAAGAAAAACGAAGAAAGAGAGAGAAATTATAACTTTTTTTTTTTTTTTTTGAAACAACAAATCATTTTTTTTTTAAAAAAAAAAAAGTGTCTGTGAGCAAAAAAAATTATGTTTGTTATATAGTTAATAATTGTTTTTTTGGCCCGTGGGCCTTTTTTTTTTTATATATATATGTACATGTATATATTTTTTTTGGGTAGTTTTTTTTTTTCTTATCACATGTTATATAGAAGTCCTAGGTTTTTTTTAATAAATACCTCCTTTACTACGCAGCATAATTTTATTATTATTTGGGGGGGGGGGTTGTGGGGGAGAATATATCATTTTAAAGTAGGATTTTGTTATAAACAATCAATTATGCTGTCTTTGTCTTTTTCTTTGTTTTCTAAAAAAAAATAAAAAATAAAAATGATATATATATATAATATATTATTTATCTCCTTGGAGAAAAAAAAAATCACAGAACAAAAGTACATATATAATGAATAAGTACAAAAAAAAAAGAAGTATTAATAATAATAATAATAATAATAGTTAAAATAATTATAAGAAAAACGAGTGAAATGATTTGAGGGTTGAAAAAAAGAGGGGGTTATAATGTGTTGAATTGTGGGGAGGTTGGATGGTAAATAGTAGTAGTATGTAAAGAAGAAATAAAATGATGGGTGAATAATATAAATAATAATTGTTGTTGTGAAATTAAGATGAATAATAATAATGTCAAGAATGTTTTTTGCTGCGGAATGGATACAAATGATCGGCTATATAACGATACGTCATTCTACCATAATGAGAATCTTTAACATGTAATAAAAGAAACCAAGCTATCATATGATTTGATAAAAAGTAAATTGAATGTGTATACTTAATTCCATATAGAAATGTATATGCAACTATGCCATAAATTAAAACACAGGTTCCCCAATGCCAAGGTCTATAATAAAAAAAAATAATAATAATAATAATTAGAGTAAAGGAATTATTATATAAATTCCCTTATTTGTTATAATCTCCTTGAACAATACAAATAATAATTAAACAAATACCCTTTCGTTCGTGGTAACATTTTACGACTTCCTGTCAATAATTCGACATAAATTATAAATGGTGCAATGGCAAATATATTATGATCGGATGAAAAAGGAACAAACCAATGAACTGATAAATTACGTATCCAAACAACCAAAATAGGTAAATTGAAAGGTAATAAAGTCATCATTAATAATAATAAAGATTGTATATAATAATATCGATTCGCTCGTTTATATCCTTGTAATGATGGCTAATTTTTTTTTTTTTTTTGATTAGTAAGTTGGTAGAATATAATCTTTCTAGAATAATGCCGAAAATAATTGAAAAAAAAAAAAAGCTTAAAAACTTACTGCTGACCAAGTTCTTGTTAATGATCGAATACAACTAATAATATGTACTAAAAATGCAACCACAAAAACAAATTGATATGGAATACATGTTGCTACTAAAACAAATAATATCATTGTCGTTATAGCTCTTCTTTGAAATTTTTGATTTCTCGTTTCTCCATCACGGTTACACCAATGCCAAGTATGGATCCGTTGACCAATAAGAAATGAGGAAATACTAGCAAAAAAATGCAATAATATTTCCACTACCAACCATACAAATGATATCACGCCAAGACTCATCAAAAGTCCCACTAGTGGTAACCACCAAAAAAATGGATCTGAGTTTCCAATTAATAAATCATGCCAAGTAACAGATAATACATTTAAATCATCAAGTACATTATAGGCAGAATTTAAATAATGACCTTGACCTTGTTGATATGTACACTGATAGATGCTACAAAGTGCTACAATGGGTATAATGACAGGTAACGTGCGTCGGATACAAAAACTAAGTCCTTGTCCAAAATGCGGAAATATTCCTAAAATAGGTAAAAAAAAAATTATTTGTGTTTGTTATGCGTTTCATTTTTAAACCTTTCTCCGCTCACACACTAATATTTTTTTTTTTACTAACTTCCCCATCCCCCCCACACCCAACTTTACCTGTTTTATTATAACAATAAATTTGTCCTGCAAGAACCAACATCACCATAATAAATGCATAAGCTAATAACATGATTCCATTTCTAAATCCAATTCTTCCAGCACTACCATACCAATCAATTGTAAGATCAATTTTAAGTGGTTCTTCACATGTAGGATCCATCCAAACTTGTAATGATAATCCACGATGTTGATCTACATTTTTCGTATCCATCATCCTCATACTTTGCATAGAAGCATAAGAAGAAAATGCTGCTCTTCCATGTAATGATACATCTGTTTCATCTTCATTATTAGCCAAGTTAACATAAAATTTAGATTCATACATGGTTGATATCGATTGTCGTAAAAAGGGTGCAAACATATGACTACAACTTTGCCTTGATACTTTAAGATGATAAGCTAACATGGGACTTTCAATGGCTGGAATATGAATGGTTGAAAAGAGATGCGAAGCTACTTTGACATGAACACCTTCCATTGCAATCGTTGACATGGATTTTTTAATGTGTTGTTGATTTTGTTCTTTATCATTGATGGGTTCTGCAATCAAAAAACCACCCTGCGTCAAGGTACCACCGCTATGACTATGACTACTCGTACTACCCGTCGTTGAAAAATCAAAATTGTCAATGACACCAAACCATTGATATTCTTTCATTTCTTCAATTCGATAACTGGCAAATGAAAAAGTTCGACCCGAAAATGGATAATTATCACGTTCAGTAGAAGCTGGTACGGGGATAGCAGCTTCATCAGCAGATTGGCAAATAATGCGTGTGGTATCACTGGAAACGCGATCCATCATGTTACAAAAAACAAAAGAAAAGCGAGACCCGTCATTCCCGATGGGTTGGTCTGTTAATACCGAAAATGCTGTTATCTCTTTAGATCGTGGTAATAAGGAAAGTCGTACAATAGAAGGGTTGTTATTATCGTCACCCACATTGTTATTTTTAATAATAAGACGTTCTCCAACTTTTAATGGTCGTAAATCTCGGTCTGATATTTCACTATGATTCGGTCGTCCTAATATTTCACCAAAAAAAAAAAAAAATTCAATATTAATAAATAAAAAATAAAGAGAGGGTGGGGATAGTAAAAAAAAAAAAAAAAAAAAAAAAGGAGGGAAGGATGGATTTTCATTATTACTATTATGAGATTATGTATGTTGGGTATATAGAGAAAGGAAAAAAAGAAAAAAAAAAAAAGCGGAGTGAAAGAGAAACAAAGAAAGATAAAAAATTTAAACTTTACCTAAAGATAAATCTTGAGTGCGATCTTCTAATCCACTTAAAAATGCTTTTTTCATAACCATCATACGTTCATTTAACGGTTTCGTTTGAGATGGTCGTCTTGTATCAACAATATCTAACATACTTTTTGCCAAAACACGTACAAGTTGTTTACACGAATAAATGGATAAATGATCTGTTCCAGTCCATACATTGGGAATGGCCGTTGTAAATACAGTAAATCCATTGGAAGGGGGTAAAAAGGCACCCACGTTCGCTGAATCAGAGCATACAATATTATCCAATGTACCACCTGCAATCGAAATAAGCATCACATCTTTTAAAGAAGTCCAATACGTGTCTGTTGTTGTTGTACTCTCAAGAGAGGTAGTTGCTGGAGCATAACCATTCATCCAAAATCGATGCATATCATCATATATTTTAGATATTTTCCAATCAAAAGGTGCTGGTGGTAAAATATGAGGGGTGGATAATGTAATGATGGTATTAATGGATCCTGGTTGATAATTACTGAGTAAAAACATACTACGTGCTACAACTCCACCCATCGAATGACCAATGATTAATACAGATGTTGGGTCAGGATATCGTCTGGATTTACGTGTTCTTGGATACAATTTAAGGATATAATCGATAGCATCGTTCAAGTATTCAGCTTGTTCTAATAAGGATTGACCATGAAGTGCTGAAAATTCTTCATGAAAATCCACTAGAAAATTATATATTTTGTTTATTTAAACATATTGATGTATATATATGCATTAAAAAAAAAATAAAAGAAAGTTTCGTTAGTTTTTTTCTTTTTTTTTTTTTTTTGCTAACCTGTAAAAAAATCAAGATTTCTAACACCTTGTTTTAAAATTTCTGGATGTGTGGTGTAATGCTGATAATAAGCATAAGCTGTTTCAGCAGATATGGATCGTACTTGCTTATAACTTCCTGCATGACCAGAAATAAATAAGACTGGAACACCTGTCGGCTATATATATATATATATATATATTCCATGTTTTTTTTTCATGAGTTCTCTCTAACTCTTATAAATATATATAAATATTTGGTCTTTTTTTTTTCATTTTACCTGATCAGAAAGATCGACATCTTTTTCACGATATAGATAAAGCGCGTATTTACTAGCAAATCTCGTCATTTCACTATCAAAACCAGTTTGTCGTATATAAATAGGTTGCATAAAACTATCTTGACATCCATCCATATCTCTTTGATGATGTTGAAAAGAGTCTAACATGACAAAAATGGATATGAAAGATAAAAGTATTGAAAATACTATAAAATAGCGACTAAAACGTGTGATTCTATAAGCTTTTGGAATGCTTGAGGAATGGTATTGCTGTTGTTGGTGTGCATGGGTAGGGGATGAAGGAGGTGATGGTGTATTTGTTGTTGGAGAAGACGTTCGACTAGTACTATTATTATTATTATTATTATTACTATTATTATGTGTTGTTGTTGTTGTTGTCGAGATGGGTCGTAATGAAGGTGATTGATCAATACGTAAATGAGGAGTTAAATTATATAAATGTTTTTCTCGACTTGACAATGGTGGTTCATCGTCTGTACTGTCTGGCGATGATGGAGGCGACGGCGAGGCATTCATAATTTTATTGTAATTTATGTTTATCTGTTTTGCGTGCGTGTGTGTGTGTGTGTGTGTGTTATATGTCTGTCTGTATTGTTATATTTTATTTATTTTTTGGGTCGTCTCTCCAAAAAAAAAAAAAAGAGTTTGTTTTATTTGCCTTATAGCCTCGCGTCGCGCCCCTCCTGTTCTTTACTTTGATATGTTCCTAATATTTTTTTTTGTAATGAAGAACAAGAAAAAAAAAAAAAGAATCGTTAAAATGAAATAAAAAGTAATAATAATAATAATAAAACAATTTCTTTTTTTAAAACAACTAATAAAAATATAAGCGGAGTGATGGAATAACCTCCTCCCCTCCCCCCCCCCCAAAAAAAAAAATGGATCATAATATCTATATATTGTATCCTGTACTTGTTGTTATGATAATGATAATAATGATAATTGAAAAAAAAAACATTTAGTAACATCAATTTATTTGTTGCATAGATACAATAATATAAACGTTTAAACATATTTTGTTTATTTTTCCTCAGGTTTTTAATTTAAAGTAATTTTTTTTTGGTTGGGGGGGGGAAAGAAAGAAAAAGAGTGTGCAAAAATAAAATAAAAAAATGGACTCCTCCTTTCTGTCTAGCCTATATTATATTTTATTCTTATATGGTTAATTATTATTAGTTACGCCATCGATCAACATCTTAATAATCCTATATACACTTAAATCATTCTTTATTGTATATTTTTTATATATTTTATTAAAATAGCTTATTATGAAAGGTAATTATTACGAAGGATAGGATCAAGGGTTGAATGTATAATAAAGCACAAAGAATTACAGGATCTTTTTATACTTTCTAAATATATGTGTATTATACGTCATAATATGGGTATTCATATGTGGCGTAGTGGTGGACTTAAAGAATGTATGTTTATGTATCATTCTTGGAGAAAGTAATAACACTAAGAATCAACCAAAAAAACAAAAGTTCTTTTGATTGCTACGTAAGAACAATTATCTTTTTTTTTTCTTCTGACTATACGTAACGTAATAAATAATAAAATAATCGACGTCATCCTATATATATGTATATCCATAATACATCTATCTACATATATATTTGTCGACTTGAATGTGATAAACGAGTAAGTATATATTTGTTCATGAATAATCTTTCCATTGTAACACAAATAATATGTTACAGGGGAAAGATCATGTGCTCATGTCAAGATTTATTGTCATTTTCATTTTGAACTTGTCAAAAAACAAAATATGAAAAAAAAAAATGAGATGGAGGAATTTATTGAAAATATAATATATAAATTGAGCAAAACTATAAAATGTACAAATGTGATACAAGCGAAATAAAAAAAAAATGGGTGTGTGTATGTAATTATCATTATTATTATTATTATTATTTTAGGAAGGAGTTGGATTTCGACTAGTTGCTACTAATGGTTGTTGCTGTGAGGAAGAAGAGTTATTATTATTATTATTACCCGTATTACTGGTATTGGTTGCAGGCTGATGTAATTCGGTAAGCATCGCAATCATAGAAGGATTAATTGCAATACTCTTCGTACAATCGTTTGTCTTATAAATACCAACTAATCGATCTGCCAATTCAAACATATTATTTCGTAAGCTGATAATGACAAATTGAGCATTCTTGGTACGTTCTGCGATATAATTTGCAACAATGGATACATTACGGAAATCCAGTGCTGCATCAATCTCATCCATAACGTATAAAGGTGTGGGTTTGAAATGATGTAATGCAAATACCAATGCCAAAGAACTCAGGGTCTTTTCTCCACCAGATAAATTTGAAATATTTTTCCAACTCTTTTTAGGTGGCATTACACTGAATACAATGCCTTCAGAAAATGGATCCAAACTGTCAACTAATTCAAGTTCAGCATTACCACCCATTGTAATCATCTAATATAAATATGATATGAAAGAAGTATATAAATAAATATCATATACAATTTATATAGACACAAATGTTGAGTTATTATATATGTATATTACCTGATACATTTCTTTAAGTTTTTGCGAAATAACATTGAAACCTTGCATAAATTCATCTAATCGTTGTTTACGTAATCGTTCTGCTTCATTTTTAACTTCATCACGTTTGGCTGTCACTCCATTTAATTCTTCTACACGACCATTATATTCTTCTTCTCGTCGGCGATATTCTTCCAGTACAGATAGATTTGGTTTTGCATTCTCAACAAGTGCTATCATATAATTCGATTCTGTTAGTCAGTTTTTATTTTTTATTTATTATTTGATAGAATATAATTTTACGAACCTTCAATTTCGGCAATATCAGTTTTTGTTTCTTGTACATTATTTTGTAATTCTTTAAGTCCTTCATCATCAAATTCTGGTAAGGTCAATTCTTCTTCACTTTGATTTCTAATAATAATAATAATAATTAAGTTTTAATATCATATATATATATATATATATAGAAAAATGATGCTTTTTTATGCATGTGTATATTATTATTACCTGTAATTGTGTAGTGAAAGCTTAGCACGTTGTTCATTCCAATGTACTACTTTACGTTGATTATCAGCCAAGCTTCTTTGATAATTTTCCAATTTATTTTTAATTTCAATCTCGGATTTCCGAAATTCATTTATTTGCTTTGTCTTTTCATCTAGATCGTTCTTGAAGCCATCAATCTCCTTTTGTTTCTCTTCCATATTCTAAATAGGATTATATCATTGTATTTTTTTTAAAAAAAAAAATGTTAGTATAACCATACACAACTATAGATATAATCTCTTAACTTTTTACGTTTCCTTCTAGTTCTACTTTCTCACCTTTGTTAAATCATCCATTTGCTTTGTAATTTCAGTAGCTTCCTTTGCCTTTTCTGCCGATTCAGCTTCCAATTTTTTTATATCTTCTTCAATTTTACCATCTTCTTGTTCATATTTTTTAATAGTAGATTCCAATTTTATAATATCCTTTTCCGCTTTAGCTTTAGCAACCATCGCCTTGGTGATGCGGGTATTCAAATTTTCAATTCGCTTATTAACATCATCCACAACAATCTTTTGTAAGCGAAGATCCATACCACCTGCATCCATGATATCATCTTGTAATGATTCAATTTGTGCATCAATATCTTTTGGTTTTTCTTCTAATTCAGCCATTTCTTCTTCTAAATTTTCAATTTCTTCACCAATTTCACCATATCGTTCAACATCTTCTGGTTTTGGTTCCATTTGAGTTCTATATTTAAATACAATAAAAAAAAAAAAGAATGGAAAAATGAGTGATATAAAAGTTTTCGTTTTTTTTTTTTTTTTGTGGTTTTGAAATTATGTTTCCTTAAACGTGATGATCAAAAAAAAAAAAATACTTTAAAGTATCACGACGTTGACGTGCATCTTCTAATTGTTGATCCAAACTACGCATATCCATTTGTAATTTCTCCAACGACATTTCTTTTCTTGGTAAGCTTTCCTTCTTTGAACGCAATGCCAATTCAGCTGCTCGTTTCTGCTCTACGATATTACGCAATTCTTCTTCCAGTTTATCACGTTCACGTTCCAATTGTGCTACTGTCTCAGCACTCACTTCGTCATCTTTGAAGTGAGAACCCATAGCACCACGAAGTTGTCGATTACCACCACCCGTCATTGCACCTGATCTTTCAATCAATTTACCATCCAGAGTTACTACACGCCATCGTTGTCGACCATATGCGATATGATTGGCTTGTTTTAAATTTTGAGCAACCAACGTATCACGCAGTACGCTATAAAAGGCTGGATTAAATCGATCATGTTTGGGTTTAATCAAATCGAATAAACGAGGTACATTTTCGGGTGTATCAATGGATCGAGTATCCTGTCTTCCAAGTTTGTCAAGAATGATAAATGAAGCTCGACCCAAGTTGTTTTTACGTAAATATTCGATACATGCTTGACCTGCTTCCACAGTTTCCACGACGATATTGTCCAAGGCAGGACATGCTGTTGAAACGGCGACATCGTATTTATCATCAATGACACCCAAATTACCCAAACGATCCTAAATTAAAATTTGGAAAATTGGTTAATAAAACTGGCCCCTTTTTTATTAAATTGGGTGTAGTGGAAAGAATTTGAAACTTTAAACTTACATAAATACCCTTGATACGACCTGAATCACGCATACGAAGTAAACTATCCAATACTTTACCACGACTTTGAGATTGTTGTAAAGAAGATCTTGCTTCATCTGCTTTATGTCGAGCAAGACTCACTTCTTTTCTACAAGTACCTTCACGTTCATCCATATTCTACATAATATGTATACATTTTTTTTTTAATTTCACAATGATTTATTTTTAAAAGTAGGTTGACATGGTAACTCTTTTATTACCTTGATACTTTGTTCTAATCCTTCAATTTCATTTCGAAGTGCTTCAATTTGTTTCGGTAAAGTTTCACTTTCGGCATGCTAAATAAAGAACTTAATTATTTTTTCTATCTTTTGATAGTTGTCTTCTTTTTCTTTTTATTTTGTTTTTTTTTTACCTTGGAAGTACGAGTCTTTTCAATTCGATCCACTTGAGCTTCAGCTTCTTGAACCGCTTTTGCTCCTGATGACATTTTTTCTTCAAGGATTTCTTTTTCGGATTTACGAATATCAATATCTTTCTTTTTCTTATTGATTTTTTCAGTCCAAGGAGCACGTTCCTTTTGAAGTTCTTCGATTTGACCCTTGTATTCATCGGTTTTTCCAGTTAATTCTTTATTAATTTCTTCCATTTTGGCTTCTTCTTCTTTTAATTGTTTTTCAAGTTGTTTAAGATCTTTTCGTCTTTTGATGAGTTCTTCTCCATTCTTTTTGATAGCGTCACGTGCAGCAACACTTGCTTCTTGATCCTACATATATTATATATATAAAAAAAAAAGAAAGAAAGGGGGTAACAGTTTAATATATGAATTTTATAGAAAGAGTTTTTAATGAAAGGATAGGGATCTATAAATATACCTTTTCCAATGCTGCTTTCGATTTCTCTTTCTTAGTGAGTAAATGTTCTTTACGTTCACGTAGTTGAACTTCATCTTTTTCAAATTTGTTTTGTTTCTTTTTCACTTGAGATATTTTTACTGCAAAAGCCTAAAATTTAAAGAATGACAAACCATTTTTTAATTTTTTAAAAAAAAGAAGTCGAAACATATAAATAATCTCATTTGAATAAAAGGTATATATATACAATAACTTACATCATATTCTTTAACTGCACCTTGATATTGTTTTGACATATCAGCTTGTTCTTTTTCAATTTCATCATAACTGGTTTTTTCTTCTTCTAATTTTCGTTTAAGCTCTTCCTATTAAAAAGAACAACGTAATTAAATTACTATCATTATTCTGGTGATAGTGAAGAAGAAAAATAATGATCATTTACCACTGCTGTATTAGCTACTGAAATATTATCTTTTGCTTCATAAATATATACTTGATATAATTCATTCTTTTTCCGAGCCAATTCATTTTCATTTTCTAAAAACATTTCAGCCTCTCGTTTTTTCCCCTTTTTAACAGTGATAATTTTTTTTATTAGAATTCCTTTATTGATATCATGTTAATTTTCAAATTAAATAAAATAAACTAACCTCCAAACTATCTTTTTCTTTTCCAACATAACGTGCTCGATTTAATTTCTCAACTCGATCTTCATTTAATTCTTCCAACCGTTTGTTAGCAGACTCAATAGGATCTTTATATTTTGAAGTACCAATGATATCTTCAAGATATTCCAATAATCCATCATCATGTTCATCTTTAGCTTTCGGTTTCATTAAAGCAATTGATTCAACTTCACCCTAACATATAGCAAAACAAGTAAGAAATCGCTTCGATTTTCTTTAATCTTTTTTATTTCTCTCCTCTTATTTATATTTATATAAAAACATACTTGCAAAATCAAGAAACGTTTATGATCCAAATCAATACCACGTTTTCGTAATAATGTTGTTACTTCAGTATATGAACTTGTTCTTTCATTAATTTGATATTTGCTACTATTATTTCGAAAAGCATGTCTTGAAATCATTAACCTTGAATTAGGTACCTTCTCATATTCTGTAGGTGTATTCTATTTATAAATGTTTTGTTGAGTTAGTATAAAACGACAATCATGGATAATAAAGTATATATTAATAATGAGAAAAAAAAATTACGCCATCAACAATTTCTTGAAAATGTATTTCAACAGAACAACTAGAACAATTAGGATGTTTGGCAGAATTATGAATTAATTCTGATAATTTGCCTTGACGCATTTTATTGGCACGATAACCAAAGACGAATAATAATGCATCAATTACATTGGATTTACCCGAACCGTTAGGACCTACGACTAATTATGTAGATATTTATGTATATAATATTAGTATATTGAACCATCATTTTTAGGAAATAAATGAAAACCTGATCAAATAATAAACATACTTGCACTAAAAGACTATATAATAGATAATATATATATATATATATGTATGTGTATTAGATGTATATATATTTGGATATATATAAAAACAAGGAACACGTTTCTTTATTCACTTTTTGTCATTACCTTTTGAAAAGGTCCAATAACTTGTCGACCGGCATATGATTTGAAATTATTAAGCACCATTTTTGTAATAACAAGTCTAGGTTTATGTTCTGTTGGTGGTGGTGAAAAAGAATCAGACATGGGTGTTTGTGATGGTTGTCGTTGTTGTGGTTGTTGCTGTTGTTCCTGTGAATTCAAGTTAGGTGCAAATGAAACACGTCGATCAGGAGTCATACTGGATGGACGAGCTTTCTTTGTCGGTGGTTGTTGTGATGAATCTGGTGAAGATCTATTACTATGGCTACTATTAGTAGTTGCATTATCAAGTACAGCAGCATCAGGTTTATCTGGTTGATGTTCAGGTTGTTGTAGATCGTTGGGTCCATTGCTTGTTGTTGCAGACAATTGTTCTTCTTCTTTTTCTTCTATTTCTTGGGTCAAAGGCGCTGAATCCATATCTTCCATGTTGTTTTCTTCTTTTTCTTCCTCAATATGACGCTTCTTTCGTGGTGGTACTTCTGACATTTCTATTATTTGTGTGTGTGTGTGTGTGTGTGTATAAATATATATATATACAAGACGAGCAAAAAAAAAGAAAACGCTTACTTCTCAAGCGTCAACTATTAAACTTGGTAAAGAATCAACTCCGCCCTGTCTATAATATACACACGCACAAACGCGTCTAATTCGTTACCATGCACAACAACGCGTTTTATATTTATTTATTTTTACTTGAATGGGTAAACACAAATTATTATTATTAGAATTATTATTAATATTATTACGGTTCATATGAATAGGAAATAAGAAGGAGTTCTTTTTTTTTTTTTGATATTACAGATAATGAGGTGGGGAATAATAAGATGGTTTTCGTGAAGGGACCCGAGTTATATCACTATTCATGTTATAGTCAATAGAAGATAAGGATGAAAATCGCTGTGGTTGGAGTGGATCTCGAGACGAAGAAGCGAGAGATTCCGCACTTAAACTGCAATTGCTATGGAGTTGAAAAGCAGGAGGAGGGGTAGTAGGAGTTTCTGGTGGTGTTCTGACATATTCATCTTTACCGTTGTCGTGTTTATCTTTTGTCGACAAGTTATTGTTATTATTATTATTATTATTATTATTATGGCAATAATCAGAGGGCGGAGTTGTCAGACTTTTATCTCCTTTATTGTTCTCACTACTACTATCGTCAGTTTTGTTTTGTCTTTCAGTTTTAGTTGGGCCGTTGAGATAATTCTGATGTGCTGACGATAAAGAAGAAGAAGATATTATGGACGAAACCTCATCTTCATTGGTAAATGTTGTTGGTTTATTATTAGATTGTCGCTGTTGTTGCTCTTGATGCTGTTGCGCAAGAGCAATATGTAAATTTCGAAAAACTTCTTCATCAATATAATATGCCTTGAGCACTAACTCTGTGAGCTGAACACGTCTTTGTAATTGATCAATCTGCTGTAATGCTTTTTTCAAAGTGGTTGATTCACTCTTATTTTTCTCTTCTTCATCGTCTTCTTCTTTTTCTTCTTCTTCTTTTTTATAATGATGCTGATTGTGTCTAACCTTATTGCAATCTTTACTATTACAACATGGATTTGTTCCAGCAGTAATTGTGTTATTAGTATAAAAACTTGATTTTTCATTGAGTCGACGTGATACTGTAGAAGTCTGAATTGCAGGGTTTGTTTGTTGTTGTTGTTGTTGCTGTTTTCGATTATCTGTTTTTACTAATGATAATGATCCAGTTGTTATTGTTGATTCTTGTTGTTTACGCAAATATGGATTTACAACAATATCATGCCAATCTGCCTCTATATCATTATTTGAAAAAAATTGTTTATTCACCGGATTGATAAAAGCAATATTGCCTTCTGTTGTGACTCCACCAAACTTCTCTCGAAGCCCTCGCAAAAGAGAATTTCGACTTCTATCGGTCCATAAGATACGATGTATAATACCCCAAGGAGACCTAGGTCGAGCGCCAAATATCCAAGAATTTAATGTAATTAATAAAGCCAATAAACCACCACAAGGACCCACGCTGGACAAAATAGTGTAAATACGCTGATCTAGCAAGCTCACATCTATATAACTTGCTGGATACACATCCAAGAAATTGTTTCCTGTCATGTTGAGAGGTCGTGGGGATGCTGAACGTGGACCTTGTGATGCTCTTGTTTCTATTGATGGGGTATTGTTGTAAGCGTACCAAATGCCTTTGTTTTGTTTTGTTTTGTTTTGAATATTGATATATGCAAAAAAATAAATAGACCAAAATTATTATTATTATTATTATTTGTCTCATTTATTACATATATAAATTATAAAGAAAATCAAATCTAACAAACCAAAATTGTTCCATGCACTTTCTTCCAAATAACGATGAGTACTAAGTTGATAACTGACAGCAGATGAAGTATTGGAATTGACAGTATACGTATTTTCTGAAACTAAATTATTGCTTTCATCATGGAGCCAGTCATCAATATTAACTGTACCATCGTCGTAACCGTATTGTGTAATGTTAAAATAATAGGAAAGATTGGGATCCATGTCCCGAGGATAAAGAGTGACATGAACAAGTCCAGGACTGTTTTCGTCAATAGATGTACCATAAAAGCTGAATTGGATTCGAGACCCATTGTAATTAGCAATCACAGGTGATCCACTAAGCTTAAAGTAGTCCTCTGGATGGAATAAGTAACACTCAACAGTACCAGTATAACCAAAATAAGGTTGATGGATACCCATGTCTAATTTAGATAGATAATTAAGTGAAATGCAATCATCAATGGAAAGCGTTTCTGTTTGACAACCAATGCTTGCGTCACTCCAACCATCAAAACAAAAGCGAATGTCTGAAAAAAAAAATATAATACATATAAAGATATAATAATTAGTTAATTATGTTATTGTGGAAAAAAGTATACAGTATTTGTTTTTTCTTTAATCTGATATAACATATGGAGTATAATTTTCGTAACGATAATAATAATAATAATGTCATTGTATTTTATATCAATTGCTTACCTGGTAGGCTCACACTTGGAGTTGATTTTTGAATTGTCAATGTAGCAACTGAACTATTAGCTACTTGAAAAATAGTGTAGACTAAATAAGCCAAAAATATACAAGATAAAATTATTTTGGATAATATATGTGCCAAGCCTGTCCACACGGGCTCCCCAGTTCTATACAAAAATAATAATAAATAAACAAAGAGTTATGGTCATATGTACAACTATACTGTTATGTTGATTTTTCGATAAATATTAAAACTATGAATACCTAGAAGTCCAAATAAGACAACGATAAGATCGTCCAAGCATTTCCTTGGCACTGTCACGGTAATACCAAGAAATATAAGCTACAGTAACGACGACAGCCGCTAACACACCGACTGCAATAGCCATTTTTGCCTCAGTACTCAGTGTTGGATCAGTAAAAAATCCAACTTGTTCTGAGCGAGGAGGCATATCCAAACGAGCTGTCCATTCGGCTATATAGGTTCCATTTTTAGATGTACGGAATCGTAAGACATTTATATCATTATACCAAAAATATTCAGATACACCTATTTTTTTTTTTTTTTGGTCGTCATGAATATAATAGATTTTGTAGTGATCAGGGTAATTTAGTGACTATAGAGTGCGTATACAACATTTATTTGAAATCCCCCCCCTTCCCGAAAAAAAAAAAAAAGAAAATATCTATGGTTCTTGTTGAAATTATAGTAAATAAACAGATTATGAATAAATAAACTTTACCAAAAGCAACGACCATATATGTATTATAAAGCAGTTGTGCACTTGTGTAAAACCGTGGTTTTGGAGGATCACCAATTGTATCAAGATCTAAAGACGACCATGTCCATGTTGTTGTATCTAATGAATTTAAATCATTGGAAGATACACTAATATTCTGCAACGTTCTACTAGCACCAAATCCTAATATAATGGATAGAAATGCAATAATCAGTCTTTTTTTTTTTCTCTCCCTATCTTTCATATTCTATTTGTTTGTTTGTTTTACTTTTTTACCTCCACTCATAAAAATAGTTTGTTTATCAGGCCCTTATTTCCGAAGAAAACGGATGAAAAATAGAAGCGTTATACATATAAAGTTAGATGCAGCGGGAAGATTTATTGAAACATAGTTTGTATTAAAGATCATGTGGCTAATATGTTTATAACAAACGAAAGAGATGTCGATATCATTTATAATAAATATTTACCTAGTACTGCAAAACCGTTAATAATTTGTTGTGGTGGACTTCCTGTCAAGATTTGAATTGACCATGTGTCCGTATTGGTATCAAGAATTAATCCTCGATCACAAAGTGTATCATTATAACTACTATCATAATAACTACTACCATAATATCCATTTCCCATTATATGAATGATAATACCATTACTAAAATTATTTAATAGTAAACATAAAGCCAAAAAAAGTAAATCATGTGAGTTTACTTCTACGTACTTTCTTTTACATTGTTAAAATGTACATATGACATTATTATGTAGGTCATATTGAAATTATATAACTACATGATATTTTTTTTTATTATAAATGTATATATATATATACACACACACTTACTCAAGTGCTACGGCAGAATGCCCAAAAAGTTCGAAGCCAGGCTGATCAGAAGGAGGTATGGAATTTAACCGGGTAAATAAATTTGTTAATGGATCAAATACCCAACTATCATTGATTGGCGTAGGAGTTCCTCCACCTTGAAAATCTTGTCCTCCATGAATATAAATTTTACCATTGGTAGGAGAAATAATGGCAGTAAAATCTTTACGATTTCTTGGTAGTATATCGTCTTCATGAGTTGTTTTAATGGGAACTGCTGTCCAAGTTTGAGTATTGAAACAATATTCGTAAAGTCGTAATACACCTGAGCCAGCAGTACTACTATGAATACTAATACTATTTTGTTCATTGGTAACGAGTAATGTGTTACTGTCAGCAACAAAAGTGTCTGTCAAATTTCGGCCACCGAATAATAATACTCGATTATTATCTGGAAGTAACACAGCTTCACTATAAGCAGCACCCGGTGAATGACGTTGTGGTACATCTGAATAAATAACTTCTCCATCAGTTTGGTCAAATGAAATAGATGTGAATAGGGTTGAAGCACTTGCATTACGTGTGGCACCACCATAGCTATATAGAACCCCGTTGCGGGAAAAACTTGCTGAGGCATATCGGTAAGGTATACGCGCGAGTTGTTCTTCCCCTACATCATACTCACCACGAACAAGGGTTGGGAAAATAATAATAAAATATAAAAGTATTGTTGTCAACACTAGCGATGTTGAGTTATTGTACGACATAGTATTGGCTGTGATTATTTGTTCTTTTTGTTGTTGTCCTCGTCGTAGGGGTGATGACGATTGTTTACTGTTGTATAATAAATAATTGTTGATAATGAATGATGGTAATGATAATTGTTGATAATAGGCATATAAACAAACCAGAAGCCTTGCACAGTACAATAAAAGCGACATTTTTTTGTTACATATAGACGTTGTTGAATATACTTAAAAAAAGTGGAGATCGTCGTCAAAAAAAAAAAAATTAAATACAGAAAGAAACAAAAAAAAAAAAAAAAAAAGAAACAGTAAAAAATAAATTATAAAAACCACGATAATCAATCAAAAAAAAAAGTGCCAAGCGACGTGAACAACCTTCTCAAAAACAAGTATGTTTCTTTAAGTCTTTTTGTAGTCCTGATAAACTAGATGTATTAGTTAAAAAACACCATTATGTGCTTGTTTGATTATATGTAATCCGGGCGAAGTGCATGCGACAGAACAAATTCAGCAGGGTACATGCATATTATTAAAATTTTATATACTACATCCGTCGTTTTTTCTTTATTATGAAGACATTATTACTGCCTAGTATATATGACTGTTTACCATTATTACCACTACTATATATAATACTGTATAAATCGATGTCAATTATCAATGAGATCAATATGTACTTTTATTAAATAGGTGCAAGGCGTCTATCAGAGTATTAAGTAGCTATTATCTGTGATGGTCTTTTTTTTTTACTGCGTACTGCTGTATATTAAAAATAATAATAAGCTTTTTCTTATGGCACAACTCCTTATTGACATTATTACTTTTTATTATGTGAATTACAACACCCCTTCTTTTATACATATAACTATGATAAAGCACTTGAGTATGCGTTAATAAATCCGAAAAAAAAAAATTAGGCAGTCGCACTGCCGTATTGCAGAAAAGGAAGCTAGAACATGTAATATAGAAAACATCAGAACTATTATTTGTTTATAATAAATAATAAAAAAAAAAGAAACGACTCTTTATATAAGATGTACGTATCTCACACTTTGGGAGCTCTTCTGTATTTGTTGCTATGCATGCAGGTTCTTTATTTTTGTTTTTGCTAACTGTCAGGTTAATCGAAAGACTTTTGATGTTTGATCTCGTGACTCGTGATATTTTTTTTTCCTTGGTTCGAATGCAAATTGAGGGGGAGAAAGCATTTGAGCGCAAAGTGCCAGGAAGGGTAAGAAAAACGAATCACTTCACTTAAAAAAATTGACTTGGTAATAAAAATTATCTGTAGAGCGCAGATCGCTCTCCTAACGCCAACAACAATAATAATAACATAAACAAAAAAATAATAATAATCATTATCTTAGTTGCATTAAATTTAGACGTGTGTGCGCGCTCTTTAATATGCCCAGTTATCAGCAGTATTACATATTAAACAAACGAAAAGAACACAGTTTTTACTTTTATTTTCTGAGCAGAAATTGATAATAGTAGTAACTAATGCGAAATAATAAAGTTCTGTACTTGATGCACCTTATTAAAAAATATTAATAATGTAACTATGTAACAATTCGCGTTCTTGAAATAAATGTCAAGGCGGAGAGAAACAGACTGGTACAAGAGTGTTGCAGGAATACTATTTCCTTTTCCCCTGAAACACATTTTTTTTTTACATAGTTTTTCATATATAGCTTTTTATACAAAAATATGTCTGAACAATCATTGGCACAATTATTAAAATCACATCAACAACGACAATCGGAGAGAAAACGTGAAAATGGTAGGAACGAATAATAAAAAAAAGGAAGGCGAGTCGTCCATTCTACATGATTCACACCAAAAAACAAAATAAAAAGTAAGAGACTGTAATCTAAATAAAGTTTTTCTGCTCTGATTTATACTTCTTTAGAACAATTACGTAAAGAAGCTGTTACAACTGTTAATGAATTAACAGATAGTTTGAATGACCATTTAAATGAAGGGTAAGATGAACCTTATTTGCTTTCTTCTTTCGCTCTCCCAAACACTAATATATGTATATATTAGAGTTTCTGAAGTATTTGTACGACAAAAAGAATTAGAACAAGCATCACGCAAACTATCAACGCAAACAACAAAATATACAAAACAGACAAAACAGTGGCTAACTTTAGTGGACGAATTCAATACTGCACTTAAAGAATTGGGGGATGTGAAGAACTGGGCGACCGTCATGGAAAATGATATGCGCACCATCATGTCAACACTTGAATTTGTACATCAAGGCAACAGTAGTAGTAATATAAATAATAATAGTCAACAACAACAACAACAACAACAACAGTAATAATAATAATAATAATAATGTAGTGCTGGTACAGGTTGAGTATCTAGCATAATTGTCATCTACACCACTATACCTGCACGTATTCTGATTATTGTCATATGTGTCAGTATTATTACCAATATATACACGCTCTTTACATATATACTCCTTATTAATTGTATACGTATCAACTATTCTCTTTATTTTTTAAACATTATACACAAATATTATTATTATATTCAATTCATCTTTCTCATTTACATTAGCCAAAAAGGTCGTACGTATCCCATTATGAGCTATCACTTTAATTTAACAATTCAAAATGATATACATTATATAAAAAAGCTTTTGGCAAGACGCAATTTATATCACTAATAGCTTTATTATTATTATTATTATTATTTTCTTAAATGTAAATTTTTCGCAGAACGTAAATGATATATCATCCTCAACAAATATTCTAAGAAAAGATAAAAAGACTAATCATGTTATGTTAATCTTTATATGTATATGATACATTTAATGATGATTTAACTCATATATTTCTTATCGCTAAATATGTATAAATGTACAGAATCCAAAAATACATTGAGTCTTTTTTTTTTCGCCACTCCACCATCAGAGTTTTTTGGAATACCTTTGTTTGCTTCATTAATACATTAAAATTCTTTATATAGTTTATCTCATCCATATTATCAGATTAAATAAATACCATTCTTTTTTCTATATAATTGTAATAAAATAATAGTAATAATAAGAATAATTTGTTTGAAGAAAAAAATAAAGAACATGGATCCAAATTTCCTTGCTCCCTTTGTATAATAATAAAAATAATAATAATAAAAAAAAAGACGGAAAATAAGTAAATAAAAAAAAATGTACAATCTACAAGGAGTTTTTCTATACATCAATAAAAGCTTTTTTTTTTAGAAAAAAAAAAGAAAAAAAAATACCTATGGAAGTGATAGTAGTAGGAAGGGCAGGAGGTAAGAAAAAAAATGGAACGCAGAGAGGGTAAAAAAAAAATTGAGAAGGTTTGTTTTTTGATTACGGAGGATGTGAAAGGTTTTGTATAGAGGATAAAAAGAAGGATCAACCGGTAAATCAAAATAAAATAAAAAGAGAAAAAAAGTACACATTAAGTAATATTTTTCATATAAATGAAGTGGATTTGTTGGTGGATAATAAAAATAAGTTTCGGATGTTGTTATATGTTAAGAAAAAGAGGAAATGTTTAAATGTCATGCGTGTATTAGTAGTGAGTATGTGGGTTTTTTTTTTACATAATGGAGCATTGACAATAAGCACCACCATGAGCCGGAGTCGTACCGTTGGCTGCCAACCATTCATTATTTGGGTTATTACCATAACTTGCCATGGCAACCGCAGGCATTTGAGGTAATCCATTAAAAATTTTATCTGAATTATTACTATTATTATTACTGGTGGGTGTAGTAGGTGTGGTGCTTGCAGTGGTGCTTGTAGTGTTGGTTGTTGTTGTACCTGTTGCAATTGTTTTATTTGTGGCTGACGCGTCCAGTGATAGCCTGTATCCTTCTGGCTCGCTTTTCCGCGGTAGCTGGTGTTTTTCTTCAATCATTGTTTCATTATTCCAATCTTTTCTTTGGCTACTTTCTTCTTTTTTCCGCGTTTCCCACAGTTTTAAATTTTGTTGCATTGATTCGACCGTAAACGTCATTTCTAGAATGAAAGTATAAAATAATATATGAATATACAGAATAAAGCATGACTTTCACACACACACAGTACACAGGAATACACTTTATCTCTATATATAATACAAAACAAAAAATAGGAGAGAGGTTTTCTCTTACCGTGTGTAACATTCGAAACATTTTCAAATAAACTGGCAGCAACAAATCGTATGAATCCAATTTGCATATCTTCTAACACCATTTTATCTCGATCATTCATTGGTTGAACAGGCATACCAAGTTTACGCTCAAGGTCTCCTTGGCACATAAATTCTTGAGCAAGCAATTCTGCCCATTTGACTGCACGTCGAAATGGTCGTGTCTGGAAATACATATATAATTTGAGTACGGTCAGGGGAAACGGGAAGCGGGAAGAATGGGTCCCAACACCAATAACTTAAAATAAATTCACTACACACACACGCACACAAACAGACAAAAACCACACATCTTATGTTCCTCCTGCCCTTCTCCACTATTACTGTGTAACAAAAGAAAAGAAAAGAGTCAAACCAACACATACCACATTGCTAATATCAGCACACTTAATAAGTGCGCTACAAAGTAACATTCGTTCTTCTTCTCTAGAAGATTCATCCAACGCACTTAAATTCCTTAATCGTTCTGCTTGGTTTTTGATTTTAGTAACGTAATCATTATGAAGTGACATATCTGTAGCTAAAATACTTGCAATAACAGTCTTCCGAAATTCTATAAATATATTCATTTTATCTTGGCATGTAAATAAACCCCACTTTTTTGTGTAATTCACCTATTTCCAAACATATATGTACAACAACAAAAAAAATTTTGTTACCTTGATAACTTTCAGTAGATCCTAAACACTGATCAATTTTATGTTTTTTGATAATTTGAAATAATGTCATTGAATGAAAACTTTCAAGAACAGAACGATCATTATAGAGTAATGCAAGCGGAGCACCAGATTTAATCTATTATTAATTTCATTATTAATTTCATTTTATATTTAACATTTTTTTTCGTAATTAAAGTTTCCCACGCGATAAATATTTATTTATTTATTTTCCAAATTTACCATAAACATATTATTGACACCTGGGTGAGCAGCATCGTGACCTAATGCTGCAATCAAAAGCCCAAAGATATCGTTGGGTCTCAATAGATCCTGTGGTCGGGTCACGTTACCAGGATACGGCAGGAGCCCGAGTTTGCACAAAAAGTGATACAAACACTGTAGAACGTCAACCGCGTGGGCAAAATTATGATATGAATTACCATTGTAGTATGAAATAGATAACTCAAAAATAAAATCGTACAATTGATCTGTACATTATATACATATAAAACACGATGTAAATCAAAAAAAATGCTTGGATTAGTATACATATATTATTTTCATCCCCGTTACTTTTTCAAATAAGGAGAGAGCGGGGAATTTACCTTTATTTATCGAAATATGCGACATTTCGGGACATGTCAGAACTTGTTCAATTATAAGATACGAACAATGAATTAAATCATCGTGATCGACATCAAATGGACAAAAATCCCAACTTGCAATTTTTCGTCGTAAAAATGTAGCTCTATGTCTATAATAGAAAATCAAGTACAACACATTCTTTACCAGTTAACTACTTTTCCTATCATATATCCTTTTCACTTCATTAAATTTATTTTTATCGGTGCATAAAATTTTACCCAGATAATGGTGCAATGGATCGTTTCACGGAAATAGGAGGTGCATAAATATCCATCATGGCTTTTGCAAGTCTATATGTATATGATATTACTACTGGATCAACTTTCCTCCTTCTCTTCATCTTATTATCCAAAAATCCCAAATTCTCAATAAATCAAACAAATAAATCTTACGCAGAATCTTTCGATGTTGTATTCTTGATACGATGATGTAATCCACCATGAGTAGTTCCCGTTGAATGGCTATTGTGCAATTTCTATAATTAAATATATACATACATATGGATATAATGAATTTTAATACATTTACCGAATACAAAGCCGGACATATTGCATATCTCTACACGCGTTGGTGTACAATTTTTTTTTTATCATTCAGCATTATCCATTCATCATCTATTACTATTCTTAAGATTATTATTGTTATTTACCAGAAATAACGTCTTGACCACATCCGTACGCAGGGGTTTTAGTAAGTATTCTGCTGCACCTGCATTGATGCACCCGAGCATAAACCCAAAATCTTCAATGGACGAGCATACTGTTATAAATGTAAGATCAAAAAAGGAAGAAAAAACAGAGCCGGTCAAAATTTCAATGTAGTAAATAGTAAAATAAAAAAGAGAACAATAAAGATATAAAAAAAAAGGATTAAAAAGTTGAAATCTGATTATGGGAACTAGTTTAGAAAAAAAGAAGAATGTTTTTTCTTTCGATTTGCAAGAAACCAAAAAAAAAAAAAGTATATCTCTTTTTTTAAACATGTTGCAATGTGTATTGGGTATGATAATAGTATAAGGCTATTCGAATGTAATCAATATATTTTAATATTTTATGCGTACCGGCAATGGTGACATGATGATTTAACAGATCGGCGGCCATGCTAGCAACCACGTTTTGACCGCTCATGTCGTCGCCAATGTCGATCAAGCATAAAGTTGGTTGTTGTTGATACTGAATTTGTCGTATTGCATCTGAAGGACTCGACTGTATGTACACTATAAAAATATATACATAAATATAAATACAACCATATAATAAAAAAAACCAAATGATACTTCTATTTCTCCAAATCAAATTGTTATATAATTTTATACCGTGACCAAAAACGCTTTGAAGGATAGCCATATAGGGTGGACGATCGTCGCCAGAGTAACTGTCGTCAAGGTTGATATTTTCGTTGTCTTGGTGATTAAAGTCATCGTCATTATATTCAATGTCAAGTTGTATTCGATAAGGTGTTGCTGTTTTTGTTGTAGTTGCAGTATTAGTTGTCGTTGGTTTGTATAATACAACAATGGAGCAATGCGAAGGGTCCATGATCAACTGATTCTTCTTTTTCGTCGGCCTCGCTCGCTCTCTCTTCTCTCATGCAAAAAAAATACAGGCCTCTTTTTTGTTGTTGTTTTTTCCAATGTGTAAAATATATAAAGGAAATTAAATTGTTTTTATAGCGTACAGTCAATTAATAGGAAAAAAAAAAAGAGAGAGAGAAAGGTTATTATAAAAGTGTATATTTGTATATATTTTTAAATAAAAATTGCTCCTCTCTTCTTTTTCAAATGGAGAAAAAAAAAATAAAGAAATAAAAGAGGGATGTGTTTAAAAGAAAAAGGGGAATGGAGTTAAAGGAGGAAATGAAGAAAACACACTCGTTTACTCACACAAAAGGTTTTCAAAATAATAATGATATTAATATTTCAAAAGGAGTTGGTTTTCTTTTTCGTATATATATTATTCCACACTACACGCTACACCGAGCCAAAGAGAAGAGATATTTGTTTTTTATAAGAATAAAAAAAAGGTGGAGCGAGCGAGAAAGAAAGAGAGAGTAGAGAGAAAGAATAATAATAAGAAAAAAAAGAGAGAATTAAAGAAGACAAGAAACTAAAGGGCCACCCGCGCACACTTACTACCTTAAAGCTTTGTGGTTGTACAAAAGAAAAGGGTGTAATTCTATTGGTCTAAACAAAGTTTTTAGTGATGTGCGAAAAAAAAAGTGGGAGGAGCTTTTGTTTTAATGAGGAGGATAAAAAAGACCATTATCTCAAGTGATGCATCCATTTCCATCCCCCACGTGGTTAAAAAAAAAGACACTATTTTTTTTGGATGATATATAAAAATTTTGGTTTTCTATTATTATTTTATTTAAGAAAAAAATTTACAAGGATTCACTTCCATTTTCTTATTCTTGTTGATGATATGATAATGGACTAACATTATCAGAATGACTATGATTAAAAGATCCATTACTGGAGATGGTATTTGTAGGTGATTGAGTATTTTCTAACCAGCCACGGATAGGATTAATGGGGGAGGGGACGTCGATGCGCACGTTTGAAAATGCATCCGCCACATGTTCGACATTATTGTTATTATTACTACTTTCGTTATCAACCGAGGACAACACCCGCGTGGTCCGATACGGTGTCAATTCAAATGCTTCGGGTAATGTTTCAACTGGGATAGAATGGGATATATCCACAAATAATGTCTGTGTGCCTATTGATCTTGCAGGTATTGATGGTGTTTTCTCTTCTTGCTGTTCTTGTTTATCATGACCTATTTCTTCTAATGCCAATGATAATCGTTCATTCTATTATAAAATTCATATATTGCACCAATTAATAAATGTACAAGTATGTGTAAAGCAATCAACATACACGTTTCTCTTTTATGTAGCCTTAGCAACAAACATATTCACCTCCTGCTCTAACCAGTTCATATGAAAGAGTCTTAATTTGAGATCGAAGTTTTCCTTTTTCAGATCCGCAATCATCTATAAAACATATATAGTACAATGTTTGGTGTAACTTGGCTGTCTCGCACGTCCCTGAACCTTTATGTCCAGCATCTCATCATTATCTACCGACCACCCACAATAATAATAATAATAAAACAAAACAAACAGGAGAAAAATATAGAGAGAAAAGGAGAAACGGCTCCATTTATGTGTATATAAAACATGTAATTACGAATTCCTCTTTCTCTTTCTATAGACTCCCTTTTTTTTCAAAACTCCTAACATACATAAACACATTCATTCACCCATCTTTTCTCCTCTTCAATAGCAACCTCCCCCCCCCCCAAAAAAAAAAAAAAAAGAAAAACAAAATCATAATTCACATACATAATTACTTACCTTTTCAACTTCTTTGAATGGTGCAGTTTTATTATGATTATTATGATAGCTAGAATTACTATACGTTGATAATGACTGTTGCTGTTGGTCGTAACTCCCTGGATTGGATGGGGAAGTAGGAAACGTTGCCAGTTTTGGTAAACCTGGGGGTCGCCCTAAACTGGTAAGACGATAGAATCGCCGACTAGAACTAGAACTTGAAGAAGAAATTGACAAAAGATCATCTTGATAATCGTAAGATGAAAGCGATCGCATTATAATTATAAAAAAAGAAAAAAGTTGATTTACAAAATAGCGACAATAGCAACTGCAACAAAAGAGAATAACGGAAAAAAAATTATATAACTTCCTTTTTCTCTCTCTCTTTCAACAAGCTTATCGCACTCTTTTTCTTTATTATTTGTTTTCTTTATATCATCAGTTTAGATTTATAATAATATCATTTATATAGCAAATATTATTATATTATAATGAACACTTTCAATAATAATAATAATAATAATAATATCCATAAAAAGAGGTTATTTGAACAGATATGTGATCATATTGATGAGTCTACCAGTCCAACAAATCATAACAAACGACCCCGTTTAGACTCGATTTATTTCATATGTCCAGAGTGTCGTATGTGCCCACTCACCCCTTGCCATATGGGTGTTTGTTGTCAAAACTGCAATTTAACCATTACTTTGGATTGTTCTGATCTAACTCGTAATGCTATTAAGAGGATTTTACAAATGGTTCAATCTCAACACAAGTAAGTTTATTTATTTATTCTTTTCACTTTTACTTTTCGGATATATATTGTATTTACTTCTTGTTTACTACTTGCTTTAGAAACTGCGGCGATGCTATTACTACTACCACCACTACTACTACTACTATGAATACCAGTACGAATAAAGTTATACTCATCACATTACCTGATGATAATATTTATCTTACATGGACTTGTCCTAGTTGTAATCAATTAGAAATACTTTTATAATAAATAAAAGATTATTATTATTTTTCGTATATTTGTTTGTGTATGTATGTATGTATATTTATTTTGGGAAAACAACAAAATAATATGAATGATAAAAATAATAAAAATAATATAAAAATCAAAAGGAAGGATGGAGTGAATGGAATGAATACTTGTGAGTTGTGTTTGAAAGAAGAATAAAATGTAATGACGAGAAGAGAAAGAGAAAAAAAAAGAAAGGAAAATGGTTATTTGATATCTACCATCTTGGTCCACTCTGTTGTGAATGTCCAACACTTACACCAACACTACCAGAAGCTGAACCATTGAAACTTTCGCTCATTACACCATCATTGGCAGGATTATAAGTAAATCCAGCAAATTGTTCTTGCATTGTCCTAGAAATTTGTGATTCATCCACTAAAGACTCGAGAGGTTCTTCTGATGTGAATTCTTCATCAAAGTTGGATGTATCATATGCACTTTCAACCGATGGCTTAAATGGCGGTTGCATTTTCTTTTGTAACAATTTACGCCAATCAATACTGGCAAAGAATGGATGATTCTTGATATCTTCGGGTCCGTTATTACCCAATCGCTCGTTTGGATCACGAGTAAGCAACTAATATACCACCCATCACCCATCATGTTAGTACTCTGATTATTTTTTTTATTCCCATGCCAATAACAGTTATGACTGTAAAAACTTACGCCTCGCAATAAATTCTTGGCTTCAGAGGACATATCGTCAGGGAAACGTAATTCATCTTGAAGAATCTTTCGATACATCTCATTTGTATTTTCATCATAGAATGGTGGCAATCCTGTCATCATTTCGTACAATAATACACCAAGCGTCCACCTAATATCACATACACACATACATATCAACAACAAATTTGTCGTATATTAATAATTTACACATATAAAAATCGCAGTATAAAAATCAAATCAACAAATTTACCAATCAACCACTTTAGAATAACCTTGACCTAATAACAATTCAGGTGCAAGATATTCTGGTGTACCACAAAATGTATTTGTTCGTTCATTTTCCGTCATATTGAGTTTACATAAACCAAAATCACATAAAGCAATATGACCGTTATAATCAATCAAGATATTCTCAGGTTTCAAATCACTAAAAAAAAAAAATCAAAAAAAATTACTGTGAGAAAAATGAACCAATTATAGCACATTACACACCCAAAATCCACTCCATACTCCTTAAATAAATAATTTACCGATAAATGACATTAAAACCATGAAGACACTCTAAAGCACTCAACAATTCAGCAGTATAAAAACGTGATCGTTCTTCACTAAATTTGCCTTCCACTTGAAGATGATGAAACAATTCACCACCATTAATAAATGCCAATACTAAATAAAGCTTATCAGGGCTTTGGAAAGCAAATTTAAGTGGTACGATAAATGGATTGCTCACTTTGGCTAACACTGTCTTTTCTGCCATTGTGTGTGTTACTTCTGATCTTGAAATAATTCTTGATTTACGCAATACTTTCATGGCATATATACGGTTGGTATCCTTTTTACGTACAACATATACTTTTCCAAAGCTTCCTTTACCAACAACACGAAGTAAATCGAATGAATCAAATGCAATAGGTTGACTTTGCTATATATACCATTCGTTTTTTTAAAATAATACAAAGTCAGTATCCAAGTTTTCATCCCTATTCTTTCTTCATCCATACCAAATAAACATCCCCTCTCTCTCTCTCTCCCCCAAAAAAAAAATACTAGTCATCATACATCCAAAATGAATTTGATGTCGATTTTATAGTACTCTCTTTCTCCTTTTTATGTGTATCCAATTGATTTTTTAGTTTACCTGTGATGGTTTATAGCAAAGCTGAACATGCATGACACCTGTACCTCCAGTAATGTTAAGTACTTGATCCTCAACCCTGGTGTCAAAATTGGGTTGAACCTTTGCAGCACCGAGGAAATAATCATTGGTGTTACGCGCTTGAGAACCTTGAGATTTAGGTGGTTGGCGTAAATAAATAGATATCGATACTTCTGAACTACGTGACACATCACTATTTTTTTTTTGGGGGGGGGAGGAAATAATAGGGGTTAATTAATAAAGTAAAAAGGGAATTATAATAATAATAATATTAATAGAAGCCCAGAAAAAATAAATAGTAATAATAATATTAACAATTCAATATTATTATTACTATTATTATCATAAATATAACAATGAATAATTATAATATGTATAGGGTTAAGGGGTATTGTTTTATCTCTGTAATATATGTGTGTAAAACACATATATTCACACACACACATACACAACTATAATACACTTTACAACGCCTCCTAACAAAAGAAGGAAAAACAGAACTTACAAATGTGCTCGATAATGATAAATGGGATTGGTTGTATCACCTGCCAGGGCATCAACGAGAATTTCATTCTTATCAAACTCCAGTACAACATAAGGTAACCACCAGTTCTGCTTACGAGTTAAAGAATCACGATTACTGCGGTTAGCTGGTGTAGGTTGCTGTGGAGGAACGGAAGGAACATTGACACCCGGAGGTAATGAAATGCCTCGAGCATCGCATACTCGTATAAGTAAAACGCCGGATTTAGGATCAGGATGTTGTGATGAAGAAACAGATGTTGCAACAGATGTTGCTGGTGTTGATGATTGAGAAGAAAGAGAAGACGATGTTGCAGATTGTAGTTGCGAAGATGACGACTGGTCCTTATTTTCTAGAAAAGGTTGTGAGTACTTTTTTTTTTCTTCTAAACAAAGAGTAAATAAAATAAAATAAAATAGAAATTATCGTATTTTACTTTTTGTGCCAGGTAATTTCCAAGAATTCATATTAACTTTCGTTGTTGTTGTAAAGGAAATGAGAGAGAAAAAAAGGAGAAGAAGAAGAGAAAGAATAAAATAAAAGGTTGGTTAATAATTGACGGAACAAACCTTGCGGGGTATCCAATTGACTCTAGTTAGTTTCTTCTGAGTCGAGCCAATGAAAAAGAACGGCTTGGTCTGTAAGCCTAGGTCTCTTATTTTTTTCTTTATATTATCATATCCCGAAACCTATTTTCATTTCTATATTTACTGTGTTGAAATTTTTAACTATGGAGCTCGCATCATGTGTCCAAATAGAACAAGGTACAAGTAATTACTTTACTTGTTTGGCTCCTTCAAAAACAAGTTGTACTTGTTAGACGTCTTCCTTTCACGCACTCACAATTTCTCACTCAACGTACACCATACAACATACAACATGATACTTGTTTGCTATTTCAGTTTTCATGGTTGCTTTTTTGGAAATATATACCAGAAAGGTTTGTTACTGCAACGACTTCTTCATTGTTCTAAGGATTTTGTTTGATGCCAAGCAACAAGTATCACATGTTACTATAACAAATTCTTGTTTATTTATAAGAATGCGGATATCAAGACTGAAATAGTAAGAAAAAAACATCTTTTGGTTTTAAGTTAGTAGCTAATATTATTGACGAGCTATGCTAACAGCCAAGCTTCGTTTTGATTCATAATTAATAATAATTATAAAGCATATAACATTGTGTTAATTAAAATTTATATAAAACAAGTACCTTTGTGTGAACCCTTTACTCAAAAGATATTGTTTTAGCTCAGTCTAATTTGGCTGGAGGAGAATTTGATTTGCATGGAAAGAAATCGCAGTTTTTTTAAACTCGTTCACTACTCACTTTCTTTATTCTTTCTTTTTACCTCCTTTTCCAGTATATAGTGTGATACAATAATAGTATGGATACTAAACTTGCCACTCGACTAGAAATACTAGCAGATAATAGCTTACCGACAGTTTATGAACGTAATCGTCTTAAACAATTAAAGTAAGAAAACTAAAAATAAAAATAATCGTCAATTGATTCTTTCCTTTTTTTTTTTTAATTGCCAAGAATTCAATCTTCGTTATTTATAAATATATATGTACATGCGTTCATGCATATATTCTTTTTTTGGTTCTAGATTAAATTATGATAAATATGAAACAACGATTCAAAAAAATTTAACACAGCTTCGAGATGGATTAAAAACATTGGAACACCAATTAGCAGAAGAAGAAGAATCGGGTGTAACGTAAATAATATTACTCTACTTTAATATTGTTCTATGCAAACGTGGGGAAACTCGCACTCGTCCAACTCCTTCAAATTAAAGAGTATTATTATTATTATTGTATATAGAGATACTAGAACACATGAAGATAAACTGATTCAATTACAAGTTAAAGTGGATAAATTAGAAGCATTATTAGGAAATAGTGATGATGAACGGGCTAGGTAATAAAAAAAATAGTCACTTCTATGTGGGTCAAACAGAAAGGAAGAGTGGTAATAAATACTTATATAACATTTATAGAGATATCTTGTTAGGTAATAGACGAGGTAAATCGGTAAAGTTTAATCCAGCACAAGAAGTAAGTCCAAGTGATCTTGAGAATGGACAAATTTTACAACTCCAACAACGACTCATTGAAGGTGAATAAATAATTGTTATTGTTATCAAGTTGTTATTATTTATTGTCCATGTGACTCAACATTGAATCTATATTTATATGCATGACGTGCATAAATCATATTAAATAAATATGCACACAGAACAAGATGATAACTTGGATGATTTATCTGACGCCATTCGGCGGCAGCGAGAACTTGGATTAATGATTGGAGATGAATTAGAAACACATGTTCAACTTCTTGATGAAACGGGTGAAATGGTGGATCGAACAGATGCTCGATTAAAAAGAGCTAAAAAGAAACTTGATTATGTTGGCCGTAAAGTTAAAGACAACAGTAAGTATATATAATAAATAGTGTATGAAACTCTGGTAAATAACTTGTGTCCTTTTTTTTTATTAGGGTCGATATGTATTGTTATTGTTCTCATTTTTATATTTTTCATTTTACTTGGACTTTTCCGTTAATATTTCTTTCGTGCACTATCATACTATCTTTTCTTCTTTTTATTATCCAATAATTATTATATACTTCATTTACCCTATTTTGTTCAAAGTCAATATATACATAGCAATTGTTTTTTTTTTCATCAGGTATTCCCAGAAGAACGTCTTAGTTCATAGTATATTGTGTCTTCAATCTTATTGTTAGACAAATAGGACCAAGAGTTTTGATTTAAATTTTCCTACATATACATTTTCGTTTTGTTATTATGATGCAATTCCGGTTAATAATTCCATAGTGTTCAACTTATTAACAGGCTTTGTAGTGGCTGCTTTCAATGGGCTTGGCATTTTTTTTTTTGTATTATGTTTGTACAATAATAAGTGTTGCCAGTAACTGAAATAATATAGAGTCCCCGTATATTTGTTTTTTTTTTTTTTGCTCGATCTACATTTCAATTATAATGCATTAATTAATGATTGCATTTTTATTTTTGTACAAAAGTTATTTTTAGCTCATTAATGCCTTTGACAGTGTTATAGACGAATTAGATTGTACGATTCTTAGAACACATATAATGGATATAGTTTACTAAGACGAATGTATATTGACTCGTATTTCCAAAAGTCATACGTAAGCATCATGACCATAAATTAATTATAAGCACTCAGTTTCTGGATTTGACAGTTTCAATCTTATGGTCTATTGACCAAAATGGATATTAGCGTTTGTTATTCTGAAATTACCTCTTCAACTATTTGCAAGATGAAAATGAAACATTTACTATTACTACTATGACAAGAAGGTCTATCTAGAGTATGAATTGTTATTTTGAACAGATGTTGAAGAAGATCATTTACAGTGAGATTATAACAATTTTACGATTCCTTTTTTAAGACTGCGTCATAACTGGAAGGGTGATGAAGACACTATATTTCAATCATGGGTGAGCAGACATTAACAATAGCCGATAGCAATAATACGTATCAATATTTGCGTAACCATATAGTTGTTACCTAAGATAAAAAAAATAGAAAAAGACATTTTATCATAAACAAAAAAAAATCTACTATGGTACCATATCGCCGTTTGGATTCGAATGCTTTGTGGACAGAATGATCTCAAAGCTTTTGCTTATTTTTTTAAACAATACAGATTATGATGATACAGATGGTGCTAAAGTATATGTTTATATACGTATATAACCTGAACAGCTCAAAGTATCATTATATTTTACGTCAGTGAAGGAAAAACAAAACGATATGAAAAACGAAATTTAAAAGTATTAAAAAGATGATTATTCAAGAAGTGATCTCAACTTGACAAGATGACTCCTCAAAATTTGGAATACCTACTATTTTGGAATAAACTTTCAAACTGAAAACAAAGAACTATATTGAAAAAGAACAAGACAAAATTATTGGCGCGCCTTGCGTAACAAACCTTAAATATTTGTTCTCTGGGTGTACATTATGTGAGAAAACATTTGTTAAGGTTCAATAATAGTAGAAATGAAAACAATAATATATCAACTAGTAGGTAAAGCTTCTTATTCTCATATGGATGTATCAAATAGTTTCAATGCGTTATTTATTATTTCGATATATATAAGGTAGCGCGGTTTTTGGAACAATAGTTACACTGTTTGCTTCGCCGTTATGAATATTATGTAATATTCTTAGAATACATTAATTTCATTTCGTTACCGAAGTTGTCGGATAATCATATCGCCAGTAAATCGTTCCGACCTTGGCAAGTTGGCATTTGCAATCAAATGTCATTCACTTCTCTTGCTATTAAATTAAAACTTTATTTTTATTGAGCAAAAAAAAAGGAGGCAACGGGTGATGAGATTCCATGGTAGGTTGAGATATGGATAGCGGAATTGCTGCCAAGACAAGGTGAATGCATCCGTCACATAACTGCCAGGATCTGGAAGCCACGATACGTACTTTTTTAGCTGAGTCGTATTCCGATCGGCAAAAAGGTCTATGTCGTTTGGTCCCTAATAATGTTGGATTTGTCGAAACGTTGATCGTCGTATCATCCAATTGTTCTTTTGGTATGGTCGTCATGACTCGAAATCTGCTATTTGATTTGATATGCCTTGAACGTGAGGTGACTGAATATTGATTCCTCTCTTTAGGCACCATTTCCATAGAGTTGTTGCGAGCATCATCAATGTCAATGATCTCGTTCCTCCTTATTTGTTGATATAGGACATTGAAGTGGTATTGTCCATCCTGATTAATATGCGCATGTTCTGTAAGTGAGGGAATGTGTGTAATGCAAGAAAGGCGGCCTTCAACTCTCTCTAATTGATTGACATACAGGCTTCTTGATGATTCCAATGGCCGTAAGCTCGTAAAGGTGGTTGATTTGGTAGAGAGAGGCTGTAGCCCCAACCCGTGTTGCTCGCATCTACGAAGATTGTTTGTTGTGGTGTTTGGGGAAGGATACTCTGCCCATTCCATAATAGAAGGTTGCGTTCCCACCAATAGAGCTCCTGTATACATTCCATTGTAAGATGATGCTTTGTGTCCCAATCGGCTGTTGATTGTACTGTCTGATTCTTCATTCGTAATAAATGTTGGGTGTATAGGCGAGCTGGTATAATGGCAAACATTGCTGATTGAATCCGCATAGTCAAACTGTGGATCATGCATGCTGATTGAAATGGTGTTTTTAATACTTGTCGAATACTCTCCCGTAAGTCGCGAATCTTCTGTCCTGGCAATTGTGCAGTCATTGTTGTGGTATTCAATGAGAAGCCTAGGTGGTCGATCTGTTGAGTGGGTGTAAGAGTCGATTTCTTCATGTTGATAATCCATCCAAGTGATTGCAGTTTCTGTAGAACCAAGTGTGTTGGTTGTTGTGCTTGTTGAAACGAGTACGCGATCAAAATCTAGTCGTCGAGATAAGCACTGAGACGAATGTTCTGTTGTCGAGCCCATTCTAGAATAGGCCTGGTTATTTTGGTAAACAACCAAGGTATCAAGGACAGACCAAAAGGGGTCGTTTTGAATTGATATGTTGTATTGTCCCAACGGAAACGAAGGAAGCGTTGTGATATTGGGTGTACTGGTATGTGAAGAAATGCATCTGATAAATCTATTGAAGTCAACCAATTGTTGGGTTTGATTGTACGTGTTACTTCTTGAAGTGTCTCCATTTTGAAATGAGGTGCTATAAGAAATGAGTTGAGTTTCTTCAGGTTGAAGACAGGTCTGTGTCCGCCGTTTTTCTTGGGTATTGTTGTATTAGAGCACTCGCAACGGTCCTTGTAAAAAAAGCTTGTAACTCCGTTTACCAGCTTTTTTACAAATTTATGCTCGCAACGGTCCTTGTAAAAAAGCTTGCAAAATGCAAAGCTTGTAAAATTTTTAA